>JAGFNQ010009572.1:0-110891 GCA_024364735.1 Boesenbergia rotunda
GCTCACCCTCGCGAAGAAGATGAAGCCTTGACCCGGTCAACCCGGCCGCGCCCCGCGCGCGTCGGGCGCCCCAGTCAAAGGTGATCCCGAAGAAGCAGAGATCAGCCTTGACCAGAGGGCTCGCCGGATCGAAAGCCACGTGGGGGGCGCCCCGAGCATCTCGGGCGCCCCCAGCCCTATATAAAGGACCCTCGACCCTCTTCTTCAAGAATCAATCACTGTGACTTTCATACGCTCTTCTGCTTCCACGACACGCTCCAGAAATCTTCCATCTCGAGCTCTGACGACGTCCTGCTGCTCCAATACTCCGATCTACACCGGACGTCGGTAACGAAATATTCATTTAAGTTTACGAAGCTAATTCTGTAATACTTGTGATTGTAAACCTTCTCGAACGTATAGAATTGCCCGCAGAAAACGGTCAACGACCGTGGGCCTTGGAGTAGGAGTCGACACAGGCTCCGAACCAAGTAAAACGACCGTGTTAGCATTGTTTTTGTGTCTTATTTCCGCTGCGCACTAACTCTTTTTAAATCCGAACGATTTGCGACATTCACCCCCCCCCTCTCTCGCAATTCTCGATCCAACAAGTGGTATCAGAGCGGGAAGTCAAACTTGGTGCAACCACCAGTTTGAAATTTTTTTTCGGATTTCTTTTTCTCTCTTATTTAAAATTTTCGTTCGAGTTTTTTTTTCAAGGTTGGTGCAACACCCCTTGAAATTTGTGTTTAATTATTTCTTCCCGCACTACTAATCCAAGACCAAGTCTTGGAATATTTTTGTTGTTCTTTTTAATTCCAGTAACAAATGTCTATCCAAGAAGGATTTAGCACCGCCAGACCTCCACTGTTCAGTGGAGAAGACTTTCCCTACTGGAAAAGTCGAATGGAGGTCCATCTGAAAACTCAGGTGATATGTGGATAATCATCCAGTCTGGACTGATGATTCCCACAAATGCTGAAGGTGTACCACAAAACTACTCAGAATGGGACACTTCCCTCAAACGTAAAATTGAAGCCGACGCCAAAGCAACCCAGACTCTCCAATGCGGACTAACGAAAGAAGAGCTGAACCGCGTCGGACCCTTCAAAAGTGCAAAGGAGCTATGGGCTAAACTGATTGAGCTCCACGAAGGAACTTCAGATACGAGGATCAGCAAACGAGACCTGCTACTGAACAAGCTTTTCACTATCAAAATGGCAGATAACGAGACAGCAGCCCAGCTCCACGCCAGAATCCAGGAGCTGATGAACGGTCTTCACGCAATAGGTCACCAGGTTCAAAATCGTGATCTTATAAGGTATGCCCTAAACGCGTTCCCTAGGACCACCTTGTGGGCATCTATGGTAGATGCATACAAGGTCTCTAGGGATCTTTCAAAAATTAAGCTAGATGAGTTATTTTCTGAACTTGAGCTGCATGAACAGACTAACTCCAATTTGGTCGAGAAAAGTATAGCCTTCTTTGCAGGGAAAACAGGGAAGACGACCAAGAAGAAAACTCAAGTTGAACCTGAATCTACCTCAGATTCAGAAATAGAAGATCAAGAAGAAGATCAATCTGAACTGGTCCGGCTAGCTCGAAACTACTACAAAAAGTTGAAGAACCAAACCAACACACGAAGAACAAGTCGAAGAAAGGACGGACAAGATGAACCGGCAACTGACAAACAAAAGCCCAACGTAACCTGCTACGAATGCAAGAAGAAGGGCCACTACAAGACTGAATGTCCAAGTCTAAAGGAGTCCAAAAAGAACAGAAAGAAGAAGGCACTCCAAGCAACCTGGGACGAGTCTTCCTCAGAAGAAGAAGAAGAAGCACCTCAGTCCAATCTTCTAGCCCTGACCGCTTCAGATCAAATCGAGACTGACTCAGACTCGGACCGGGACGACGGCAAGCTGACATTCTCCGACGACGGCGAAATAAAGGTAACGGGCTTTTCAAAATCGCAATTGAATTCTCTTATTTCCTATCTATCCCGAGATTTGGCGAAAGCCAAACTCCGAATCGAGTCCCTCCGACAGGAAGTAAAACTCCTGAAAGAGGGAGCTGATTCTGATTCCTTAACTGAGAAAATTCAGGAAGGAACCCCTGATCAAGTTAAAAAACTTGAATCAGAGAATTCCTCCCTGAAAACTCAAGTTAAGGACTTAAGAACAGCTTTAGAACGATTCACTTCTGGTTCCAAGAATCTTGACATGATTCTGGGAAAACAGAAGTCTGTTCTAAACCGATCCGGACTTGGTTATAGAACCAAATCTCGGCAAAGATCTTACTTTGCTGTACTGAACCAGTCAAGACCTAAGGTTCAGGCATGGGTGCCAAAACTGTGCCTGACTAAACCAACTGGTTCAAATCAATTTTGGATCCCCAAGGACAAGATTCACATCTTGCCTAACCCATACAGAGGCTTTAGTCCAGGGGGAGCCAAAATCAAAATAATTTTTATAATTAGATAATTTTTTGATTGCTTGTTTATTTAATTTCTTGCAAATTGCCATGCTTAGATTTAAGGAATACTTAGATTTAAGGACGAAATTACTTGAAACTTGAAAACATAGTATTGGGTGGAGGTGAGATGATAGTACGTTAGGGAAGCCAATTTGGCGGAACTAGCCGAAGCTACCGATCCAAGACCCAAGCTAGTTAGACCAGAAAATGACCTAATTTAATTTGAAAATGAAATTTCATTAAAAGGCTTTGTCAAGGAAAGGGTGGATGATCCCATAAGGCTTCGGCCAAAGAAGGCCTAGTGCCTCGCCAAGACCTGGAAGCCAATTTCTGAAATTCAAATTCAAGTTAACTTTTGTCAAATTCGAATCTAACTCAAATTTCAAATAATTATAGATTCTAATCTGTTTTTCAAAACTTCTACTTTTCAAACTTATTATCTTTTGAAAAACACTTAATCTGTTTTCAAAATCCTTTTCTTTAATCAGTTTCCAAAAGTAAATAACTTTTCAAAATAAATGAAAATTCCCTTTCAAAATTAATTTTTACCTTCAAACCTGTCTCACAAAAACCTTAAGGTTAACGTGATTGAAAACCCTAGACTGGGGTGAGACAGACTAGGAAGTGAAACTCAATTTAAGCTATCCCTAACTTAAATTGGATCCAAATCATCAAAAATTCTTTATGTGTAGGAACATAAAGATTTGGACCAATGGATGTTAGATAGCGGGTGCTCCAGACATATGACTGGAGACAAATTGAAGTTCACCAAACTCAAGTTCAAAAACCTGGGCTCAGTAGCATTTGGTAACAATGTCACACTCAAGGTAATTGGGTCAGGTAATATTGAACTTAAATCCAATTTCATTATTAAGAAAGTTCTATTAGTAGAAAACTTTAATTTTAACTTACTTAGCATAAGTCAGTTATGTGACTCTGGTTATTTGGTTACGTTCAACAATTCTAATTGCCTGATTAGAAATGCACAAGACTCAGAAATCATGCTTAAGGGCACTAGGAAAAACAATGTATATACTATAAATCTTCCCCTTATACCCAAATGCATGTTAACACAATTAGAACAATCAAAACTCTGGCATAGGAGATTGGGTCATACCAATCTAAGAACTATCTCAAAAACTACCCAACTTGGCTTAATAAAAGGTGTCCCCAAAATTAAGAATAATGAAAACCTAATATGTGAATCCTGTAATCAAGGCAAACAAACCAAGTCTAGTCACAAATTGATCCAATCTGATCAAACCCTAAACCACACTTGAGCTCCTACACCTTGACCTATTTGATTCACATGGAGCCAAGTCACTAAGTGGAAACCGATACTGCTTAGTGATAATTGATGACTACTCTAGGTTCACCTGGGTCAGGTTTCTAAAGACCAAAGATGAAACCCTGAACCTATTTAACAACTTTTGCAAATTGATTGAAAATCAAAATGATACCAAAATAAAAAGACTTAGGTCCGACCACGGGGGAGAATTCGAGAATCAAAGATTCGAAGAATTCTGCAAAATAAATGGATATAAACACGAATTTTCGTGTCCTAGAACCCCCCAACAAAATGGCATAGTAGAAAGAAAGAATAGAACCCTACAGGAAGCTGCTAGGGCTATGCTTAATGAATTTGACCTACCCAACCACTATTGGGCAGAAGCAATTAGCACAGCTTGCTATATCCAAAATAGGATTCTGCTTAATAAAAGGTTAAATAAAACACCCTATAAACTTTACTACCACAGACTTCCAAACCTACACTATCTTAGAGTCTTTGGATGCAAAGTCCATATTCTTAATACCAAAGACTATCTTGGAAAATTCCAATCCAAGTCAAACCCAGGTATCTTTTTAGGGTACTCTACAACAAGTAGAGCTTATAGAGTCTACAACAAAATAACTAAGAAAATTGAAGAAACAACCAACTTAATATTTGATGAAGAAACTAACCCAAAATCTGACAATTCTGACTTAGCTTCACCAAATACTGATCAAGAAGATAACTCTGAAACCCTAAATGAACCCTTTAATGACTTAACAATTGAACCAACTTCTGAATCAGTTGAACCAACCAATGAACCCAGAATTGAACCTATTGGACCAGCTGGACCTGAAGCTGAGCCAAGTACTAGAAAAACCAAGAAACCCAGACTCAGTCACCCAACTGACCAAATTGTAGGTGATCCAACCTTAGGAGTCAGAACTAGAGCTTCCTATAGAAATCTTAGTCAAATAGCCATGATTTCAAAGATTGAACCTAAGACTATTGAGGAAGCCCTACCTGATCCTGACTGGATCTTAGCCATGCAAGAAGAGTTAGCCCAATTTGAGAGAAACCAAGTCTGGGAGTTAGTACCTAAACCTAAGGGCAAATCCGTAATTGACACTAAGTGGGTATTTAGGAATAAGCTAAACGATCAAGGTGAAATAGTCCGAAATAAAGCCCGCTTAGTAGCTAAGGGATTCAGCCAAGTAGAAGGGTTGGATTATGATGAAACCTTCGCCCCTGTAGCTAGACTTGAGTCTATTAGGATGTTACTAGCCTTTGCATCCCATAAAGGATTCAAATTATACCAAATGGATGTAAAGTCAGCCTTCTTAAATGGGCTTATTAAGGAAGAAGTTTATGTAGGACAACCCCCAGGATTTGAGGATATAGAAAAACCCCATCATGTCTACAAACTTAGTAAAGCCCTTTATGGACTAAAACAAGCACCCAGGGCCTGGTATGAAAGATTATCCAATTACCTGATCTCTAAAGAATTCAAACAAGGTCAAATTGACCCAACCTTGTTTGTTAAAATTTTAGAAAAGGATATATTTGTTGCCCAAATTTACGTAGATGATATAATATTTGGATCAACTAATTCTAAATTTCTAAAAGAATTTGTAACAATTATGGAAAGTGAATTTGAAATGAGTTTAGTTGGGGAACTAAACTTTTTCCTAGGGTTACAAATCAAACAAACTAAAGATGGAAATTATGTACATCAATCTAAATATGCTAAAGAACTAATTAAGAAATTTAAAATGGATAACTCTAAAAGTATAAGTACCCCAATGGCCACAAATGTAAAAATAGATAGTGACCCTGAGGGTAAACCAGTAGACCTAAAATTTTACAGAAGTATGATAGGAAGTCTACTATACCTTACAGCCAGCAGACCTGATATACTTTTTTCAGTAGGGATGTGTGCTAGGTACCAAACATGTGCTAAGGAAACTCACTTAGCAGCCCTAAAAAGAGTTTTAAGATACATTAAGGGCACCCTAAATGTAGGGATTTGGTACCCTAGGACTTCATCCTTTAAGTTATCAGGATACTCTGATTCTGACTATGCTGGTTGTAAATTAGATAGAAAAAGTACAAGTGGAAGCTGTCAACTTTTAGGAAACAGCTTAGTGAGTTGGTGCAGTAGAAAGCAACACTGTGTTGCCTTATCAACAAAGCTGAATATGTAGCCTTAGGAGAGTGTGTAGCTCAACTCCTATGGATGATGCATACTCTTAAGGACTTTCAACTAGACTACAATCAGACCCAAGTCAATATTGACAATATTAGCTCAATTAACTTAACCAAAAACCCAATACAACACTCTAGAACCAAACACATAGAAGTAAAACATCACTTTGTAAGAGATCACGTAGCTAGGGGTGAAATAGTCCTTAAGCATGTAGACTCCAAGTCCAACCTAGCTGACATATTCACTAAACCCCTACCTGAATCTGAGTTTAGCTCACTAAGAAGGCAGTTAGGGTTATGCTTAGTAGAATAGAATCATTCGGTTTTTGATTTTTGATTTTTAAATTGATCTTAAAATGTCTTTTAAAATGTTTTTTTTAAATGTTACTTTAACTTGAAAAAGTTTCTTTTAAAATTTTTTTTCTTAGTTTTATTTCAAAAACTACCCCCTTCAAAACTAGGGTCTCTTTTCGAAATGGACTTAGCCTAGGCTCTAACCCTAGAACTGCATGCACCTATAGATCTAGAAGCCAGCATCTCACAAGCACCTTAGGGTACTTTTGAATGATAACCTAGAAAGGGTTGAGATGCTTAGGTCTTTGCCTTAACTCAAGATGCTTTAAGTCAGTGCATCTGCAGTAGTTGGGGCACTAAATACAAACTGAACAGCAATCAAGTTAAGTGTCAAGTTTAGACAATCTAACAGCTCACTTAACTTGACTAACCCTAGCCAAAACTACTGCTTATAACAGTTAGTAAGTAGCTAATTGAGTTAGACAGGTCCCTAAAGAGTTAACCAGACCTAGGTCTTGTTTTGATTCAGTACAGCAAATGCTTTATTTAACTATTGCAAAAAATTTTCTGCATTTTTTTATATATGTCAAAGGGGGAGAGTTGGAAAGGAAACAGGGAACAAAATTTTTAAAATTTTTTTCCATAATCTTCTTCAAAAAGGTTGAACTGAAAAATTGGTAAATCAAAGTTAGTTTTATTTCTAAACTCTGAACTATTTTGAAACTTAATGTTTTTTGCTTAAAATGATTTTTGCTTAATGTTTCTAAGTTTGAAATTTTTCCAAAACTGAAAAATTTTCCAAAGTGTGAAATGTTCCAAAACTGAAAATTTTCTAAGTTTCCCAAACTAAGAATGGCTTTTTTTTCAAAAAACTTAGCAAAAACTTTAGAGATTTCCTAACTTATTATCAAAACATGAAATCTTCTAAGTACTTCACTCACACCACCTATTTTTGAAAAACCTAGGGGGAGATTTCTTCCAGGGGGAGGGAATCTAACTTAGGATTTTAATTTCAGCATTTTTCCTTAACTTTTTTGAACTAGGTTGCCATATATCAAAAAGGGGGAGATTGTTGGTGCAGTATGCACCCAAGTCAAACCTGTGTTTTGATATTGACAAAAGGGTTCAAAAGTTAAGGGTTAGTCGTTGTCTAACAAGTTTCTTGAGTGTACAGGAAAAGCCCTAGCGAAGGAATGCTAGGCACTGGCGAAGGACTACCAGACAGGAAAAGCCCTAGCAAAGGGCTGCTAGGCTCTGGCGAAGGACTGCCAGAATGGACAAGCCCTAGCGAAGGAATGCTAGGCACTGGTGAAGGGCTGCCAGAAGAAAAGACCTAGCGAAGGGCTGCTAGGCACCAAGCGAAGGGAAGCTTGGCAACTCAAGACCTGGCGAAGGACTGCCGGGCAAAAGTCCAACTGGAGGATCCGGTTGGCATCAGGTAAACTCTCCCGAGAGGAGTAGGTGAGGACGCGTTCCCCTAGAGGGAACATTAGGCGTCGGTTCGACCTAGGGCTCCATTATGGAGACCCAAAGTCAGAACCAAGACAGCCAAGGCTGTGTAAAATTAACTTATTAATTGCTGTTTTGGACTAACCCTGGATGCAGGACTGAAGGACTGTGTTTCTGCAGCTCAGAGAGCCTCAAAGGAGTGAGGCAGTAGCTGAGCAGGGCGCCCCGGATGTTTCGGGCGCCCCAGAGTCAACCCAAAGTCAGCAGAGCAAGTAAACGCCCCGACAGCAGCACATTTGGGGGCGCCCCGGATGTTTCGGGCGCCCCGCGCGCGTCGGGCGCCCCGCGAGTCGCGGGCGCCCACTGTGCCATGCCACTGGCAGCTGCAGCAGCTCACCCTCGCGAAGAAGATGAAGCCTTGACCGGTCAACCCGGGCGCCCCGCGCGCGTCGGGCGCCCCAGTCAAAGGTGATCCCGAAGAAGCAGAGATCAGCCTTGACCAGAGGGCTCGCCGGATCGAAAGCCACGTGGGGGGCGCCCCGAGCATCCCGGGCGCCCCCAGCCCTATATAAAGGACCCTCGACCCTCTTCTTCAAGAATCAATCACTGCGACTTTCATACGCTCTTCTACTTCCACGACACGCTCCAGAAATCTTCCATCTCGAGCTCTGACGACGTCCTGCTGCTCCAATACTCCGATCTACACCGGACGTCGGTAACGAAATATTCATTTAAGTTTACGAAGCTAATTCTGTAATACTTGTGATTGTAAACCTTCTCGAACGTATAGAATTGCCCGCAGAAAACGGTCAACGACCGTGGGCCTTGGAGTAGGAGTCGACACAGGCTCCGAACCAAGTAAAACGACCGTGTTAGCATTGTTTTTGTGTCTTATTTCCGCTGCGCACTAACTCTTTTTAAATCCGAACGATTTGCGACATTCACCCCCCCCCTCTCTCGCAATTCTCGATCCAACAACAGTAACCTCGACCCTCTCAGGTGAAGCGACCCCACGAGGCGAGACAGTAGACCCCTCAGAGGACTCGGCGGGAGCAGGTGGAGCGTCAGGAGCTACCGGAGGAGGGTTCAGTGCTTCCCTGTTGGCCTCCTCCCACTTGATGAGCTGGCTCATCGCCTTGGCAAACATAACATCCTCTGCAAAAGCCAAACAAAGAGAGCATCAGTCAGAACCAATGTGCATGGAAGAAAAGGACGAACATACCTAGGGTGGGGTTGATCCGCGTTACTTTAGGGCTAAGGCCCGCCCGATACATAAGCTCTTCGCTTTGCACCAGCCCCGGGCCGCTGAACTCTATGCCCGAAAGTACCTCCCTAGCATGTTGGTACACCGAGCCGCGAAGAAAGCTCTCTAGGAGAGGAGTCGGCAAATCCGCTATCCAACACAGAGGACTGAAAGGCAATGATGGTATTTGGTTAAAGAAGAATTTCTCCTTCCACCCTTTGTGCGAAGAAGGAAATCTTCCTAAGAACCTATGGCCCGGACGGGCCACGAAACTAAAGGCTCCTCTCGACCCTATCGGGATGAAGAAAGAATGGAAGAGGTGCGGGGTCAGAGGAAGATTGAAAAGCTTGAAGATGATATATGGCCCCCCCATCTGGGTGAAGGCATTGGGATCCACCTGGTGCAGAGGGATGTCAAAATAGGAAGCAATGTTCGTAAAGAAAGGGGGGATAGGGAAACGGAGCCTAACTCGATCTGCCCTAAAAAGAAGGTCAACATGCCCGCTGGGGGCTCCATGGGTGTCTAGTCCACTTTAGGGATGACAATCGCCATCTCGGCCGAGACCCCATAGGCCTCGATGGCTGCTTGCAGGGCCTCCGGCCTCACTCTCGAGGAAGCGGACTCATAACATTCTATCCGATAGCCCTCCATGACCCCTAAATAGAGGACAAGAGGAAGACGAACTACTCACGTGAAGAAGAAGCTCTACCAGGGAGAAGGACAAAATACACCTAGCCGCCAAACCGGAAGTGGATGTTGGTGCAGGAAGCACCATATCGAACCTTGTTTTGATATTGGCAAAGGATTCAAAGTTAAGTGTTATTTGTGATCTAATGTTGTTACTTGAGTGTGCAGAAACAAAGTCCTAGCGAAGGGTTGCTAGGCACCTGGCGAAGGGCTGCCAGGAAACGAAGTCCTAGCGAAGGGCTGCTAGGCACCTGGCGAAGGGCTGCCAGGAAACCAAGTCCTAGCGAAGGGCTGCTAGGCACCTGGCGAAGGGCTGCCAGGAAACAAAGCCCTAGCGACGGACAGCTAGGCACCGGGCGAAGGACAGCTCGGCATCCAAGCCCTGGCAAAGGACCGCCAGGCAAAAGTCCAACCAAAGGAGCGGTTGGCATCAGGTAAATTCTTCCGAGAGGAGTAGGTGAGGACGCATTCTCCGTCGAGGGAACAGTAGGCGTCGGTTCGACCTAGGACTCCATTTTGGAGACCAAAGTCAGAACCAAGACAGCTAAGGCTGTATAAACAAATACTTTATTGCTTTATTGTGTTTTGGACTAACCCTGGATGCAGGACCAAAGGAAGGAGTGTCTGTAGCTCAGATAGCCTCAAAGGAATGAGGTAGTAGCTGAGTAGGGCGCCCGGAGTGTCCCGGGCGCCCCCAAGGGGCATACAAAACAAGTAAAGAAAAAGGGAGTTCGAATACAGGCTGGGCCGGGCTGAACCGGGCGCCCCCGTGCTCCCGGGCGCCCGCGCTGCTCCCGGGCGCCCCCAGCGTCCCGGGCGCCCCCATGCGTATACCTCGAACCGAAGCCCTCGAAGCCAAGCGGATAAAATTTGACCCGGTCAATCCGGGCGCCCCGAGTCCTCCGAGCGCCCCGGTCAAAGCGGATCCAGAGGATCAGACGCGACCGAGACTTTGACGGATCAAAGGCCACGTGGGGGGTGCCCCCGACGTCCCGGGCGCCCCCAGGCCCTATATAAAGGCCCTTCGACCAAGGCTTCAGAACATCAATTTCATTCAACGCTTCCACGCTCTTCTGCTCTCGCGCCTTGCTCCGAAAACTGCCCAACTCGAGCCGACGACGTCCCGCTGCTCCGAACAAGTGAACCTACAATCGGACGTCGGTAAAAAAGAGCATCTTTTTCTTAATTGTTAAAGTTTACTGCACTTACTCTGTATTCAATATTTGTAAACTGTCTTTGCGCCAAATATAGAATTGCCCAAAGTAAACGGTCAACGACTGTGGGCCTTGGAGTAGGAGTCGACACAGGCTCCGAACCAAGTAAATCGACTGTGTCTCTGTGTATTGTTTTTAATTTCCGCTGCGTACCTACTCTTACTCAAATCCGAAAGTTTACCGATATTCACCCCCCTCTATCGGTTTTATCGATCCAACAGTGGAGACCAACGTCTGCCTTTTCCCCTCTTATACTCTGGCAACCACCTGCCTAGGCACAATGGGGAAATGACGCGTGGAGAGCGAGAAACCGCTTCGCCTAGGTAGTCGATCGTCGCGAGCCAGCTATACCGACACACGACCATGAGGACTCGTGGAGATGGCTGTTAGAGCACGTGGCAGTAAGGCATTCGCACGAACACCCTGTTGCCCTCGAAAAAGGGGATCATGCGCCTTCACCACAGGAAGATAGATGTCATTATAAGCCATTTGAGAATCGGAGCAGCCTTTTTCGGGAATAGCTACTGTGGGCTAGAAGGCATGAAGACCTGTGAGAGCTCAGCTTCTTCATCTTTGCAATAGTCTGATCAGTCATATCTTTCCTTCGATCAGACTTGAAGGGGGGAGGACTTGTGATAGGGTTCAATTGAGTCCTGGTCATAATGAAAGATAAAGAAGTTGCGCGACCCCGCAACGGTAGGTCAGGGCAACCCTCCTTCCCAGGTCTCTGGAATTCCCGGGGGCGACTGGCCCAGGAAAGGCGGCCTCCTAGGGAGCACCCCGGGGGGTTAGGCCCCGAGAGTACCTTGGGAGCTGTGGCACCTGAAGACCCCGAGCTCAACTCGGGAGGTGAAGTCCCCGCACTAACCGACCTCAGACACTGACCCCCTCCTCATGGTACAGATAAGCACCCCTGGTAGAAAAGGTCTTCACAACCCCTGAATGTCGCAAAGCTGATAACGGCGCAGACCGTTTCAAGGGGTATCTGGTTACCGATAAAAGAGGGGGGCGTGGCGTGCGCATCGGACACGTGGCATGGATCGAGGACACGAGCCTAGTCTACGGGCTTCGGTATAAAAGGTAGCCCAACCCCTCCGATAAGGGGGTTACGCTCTCTCATTCTACATACTGTCTTTTTTTCTCGCTGTCATTACTCTTCGACACCCTACTAACTTGAGCGTCGGAGTGGACTCCGCCGGACCCCTGCCGGCGTGTTCCCTAACGCTTGTGTTAACTTCGCAGGACCCTAGGTTCCTCCTCGGCGCAACAACTTCCACACGGACAAAACCTAGGTGACTAGCCATCGTCAACGACTCTTTCCGGAACAATAAAAAATATGACATAACAAAGTAAATACATAAACATGAAGATAAGGAACCTTATTGAAGAGTCATTATCTTTATTCTAGCATCGTCGGCTTGATCTATGTGGAAGAAGATATAACAGAAAAAAGAAGGGGATCTTCCAAGGGGCTTAGGATGGCGCCGAAAAATTTTAGGTCAATGGGGAACCAACAACTCTGTCAAAATGATTCCCTAAACCCTTGGGAACCTTCCTTTTATATAGGAATCCAATCCGTTATCAACCCATAGATAATAACGAATTTGGTTAAAGAATTCTACACATTGAATCCTCTTCCAATAGCTCGAAACCTAATAAATATAAGTTAGATCATTTTAAAAGATTCAAATTATATTTACTTGTGTAACTTATAAATAAACCTATCTAATAGGAATAATAATACTAATATTTCAATGATAATTTTCAACAATTTGTGAAGATTTTCACAGACCTTGACATAAGGTCATAATACAATTTTTATGAATTATATATGTACAGTATTGTTAGCAATTAGAATTATCATTTAAGTTCAATGATATATTAGTCCGAGGCTTTTGTTTATCGTATATTTTAACTTAATTGGGTGGTACATTGACTCTTTCCTTATAATACAGGAAAGTAACGAACAAACAGAGGCTAAAATATTATACTTTATAACTATAAAATAATAATACATCTTCTTTCTTAAATTGCTTCTATATATCCAATAATTATGATAATGAAAGAGTAATTAATTATTATTTTAAATATTTATGATATGATCCTCAATTATAATATATTTTATAGAAATTTTTTCTCTAAATGAAAAATAAATCCTAGTACGTTGAACTTCTAAATTATCCGTCATGAACGCTTTTCGATTTATTTTGACAGTCGATAAAAAATTTTTATAATACGGAATCGATCGTTAAAGATTTAATATTACTCAACTTTTTTAATTATTTTTTTCTATATAATTTTATTTTATGGGTAAATTTTCTTAAATTCCCTACTTACCAAGTCAACTTTGCATGCAATCCCTACACAAATATTTCTTTGCATGCAGTCCCTGATGTGATGTTTGGTGAGTATTATTTGAAGAAAATTGAGTATAAAAGTTAGAAAACTGAGTATGACAGTTTGCATCCACCACATCAATAACTCTGTACTCAATTTTCACTCTTTTATACTCAAGTTTCACCCTTTTATACTCAGTTTTCACTGATGTATACTCAATTTTTCCCCTTTTATACTTAAATCCATCAGGGAGTAAAAACATAGAAAAATTTGTGTGGGGAATGATTGTAAAATTCAAAGGCCTATTGAAGATTTAATGGTAATTTACCGTTATTTTATTGTCTAGCCCAGCTGTTTACATTGGGCTTAAGCTGCCCATGTCCTTCCCGATATTTAGATGATTAAAGTTTTAGAATAACCACGTCTAGAGTCTGTTTGTCTAGGATTTAATTTACATATTTTATTGACTAGTTTGTGGATTTTATGGATTTGCCTTCCCGATAAGTCAAAGATAATATTGGGATACTTTATGAACCAATGTAAAAAATAAATCTTTTTTAAAAATTGTGGTGCAATAAGTCATGGTAAAGTAAAATTTGGCTTTAGTTCAAAAAGTCAAACATGGCGGGCTGATGTTGAATTTGGCTTCGTTGGAAATTAAAGTGAAGTAACCATTCACATATCCACTTCACCACATTCATATTTTATTCGAACAATCCATCAATTCATTACTTTCTTGTTCTTCATCCTAACATCGATCTTAATATATATAAAACATCCAAATCCATACCCATACGTCCCACCTCAGAAAACAGGAACCATTGGCGCATTTTTTTGAAATTTTGCTGATTATTTTAGTCGCTGTCCTTGTTAATATCTCTACATATAATAAAATAAATAAATAAAATTCCACAATATCTCGGATAATTACATTAAATTTAGTTTCCAATTATGATTAAAACTCCACACCCATTAAAAAAATTTAAATAACTAAAAATTAGCATAATTCAAGTTCAATAAAACCCCATGACTAAATATCATATATAATTGAATATTTACGCTCGGAGGCATGATTGTAAGTGATTGGGACAAAAATTCAATAGAGAATTTCATCTCTATAAATCCTGTCGATACTTATCATTTGAACTTCCCTGTTATCTTACCCATAAGTCAAAGATAATATCGAGATACTTTGAGTGTAAAAAATAAATCTTTTTTAAAAAATTATGGCCGTGCATCAAGTCAAGTAAAGAAAAATTTGACTTTAGTAAAAAACTGCAACATGGTGTTGAATTTGGCTTGGTTGGAAAGTGAAGTGACCATTCACATATCCACTTCACCTCATTCACATTTAATTCGAAGAATCCATCCATTCATTACTTTCTTGTTATTTTAATATATATGTCACATTCGATTGGCATATTTTTTTAATAAAAAAATAAACAAAATTATCAAATATCTCGGATAATGACATTAAATTAGTTTACAATTATGATTAAAACTCCACGACCATTAAAATAAATAAATAAATAAATATTAGCATAATTCAAATTCAATAAAACCCCTTGATTAAATACCATAAATAATGGAATATTTAGATTGAAAATTGTCTTAAATATTTATGAGATACCATAATAAACCATGCTATTAATTAATATCATAATATTTGGTATTACAATTCGTTTTAATAGTTAAGAGATACCATAATAAATAATGTCATTAATTAATATCATGACTAAACATTTTAACTATTTGGTGTAATGGCAAATCGAGACATCTCACACTTATCATACTAAAATACCAAATGCCATTAATTAAACAAATATTGTTCGGCAAAATAATGACAAAATCCGTTCGAGAACAAGAATGAAACGGCAAACCCTAAATTCCTCATGTTGAAATGATCTCAACGCTTAAAGGCTCTCATGACACCTTAATGAATCACCAACTAGAAGTGAAAAGTTTCCATACTTTAGTGTGACTTCACATATTCCTGAACTATGTGAAGGCCCTCAGATTCTTCCCCGTAATCCTGAAAACAAAATTGGAAGGGTTATTAACTGTCAAAGTCGATCCGGAGTTTGTTATCGATGATGTTATCATCGCAACCATAAACAAGATGTAAGTTCTTTGTTGCTACCTTCACGACGAGGCATGAGCAGCCCACCACTTTCCTTGCCTTGCCCTCTGAATCAATCTTGCAAAGCTGCATAATCACATCAAACGAGTCAAAATGGTTTAGGTTACTAAATCGCAGTATGATCAATGTGAATTGTAGTGTTGGATTGAGAAAAAGTAAAAAAACAAATCAACTAACCCCAGCCCACTCGCCGAGAGTTTTCGCACTCGGAACAGTGACCAAGTGCACATTGTGTTCTGCACATAGAGCCTTGACCAACTTAGTGTAGTCAGCTTGGTTGCAATCCTCAGCCAGAATGCAAAGCTGCGCAGTATGTTTTTCGATAGCCTTGGCAGCCTCACGAAGACCACGGATAAGTCCATCATGTGCCAATGATTTCTTCAGTACTAACTGCAGGGCTGTCATCAAATCCATAGGTTCGCCGAGCACCGGGGCAGATTCAGCAGCAGCATCTTCACTGCCAAATCAAAAAGACTAATCGACAATTATCCAAGTCGCAAGCAAACACAACTAGAATGTCAAACCACAAGATTTGCTTTGGTTTAGTGCACAGACCAACTAAGCTGTCGCATTTTTCACAAGTTTCAACGCATGTAGAAATTGTCTAAAAGATGAAAATTACTACTGCTTTCCGCAAGATAAGATTGATTTATCATCAAACAGTAATAAATCTTGCATAGATCTCGATAATAAATAAGAATGATACAGTGACTCTAAATTATCTAAACCTATGAAGATGAATCTTACTCCTTTCCGTAAGATAAAGTTGAGTTTTGCCATCAACTAGTGATATAGTGGAGCATAGATCTCAATTATAAATCAGAATGATACAGCTACTCTAAATTGTCAAAACCTATAAAGAAGAATCTAACTCCTACTTTCCGCAAGATAAGACTGAGTCGTCATCAAACAGTGATATAGTCTTTGAATAGATCTCAATAATAAATAAGAATGATACATTGATTCTAAATTGTCTAAAGCTATAGAGATTAATCTTACCCCAGCTTTCTGTAAGATAAGACTGAGTCATCATTAACCAGTGATATAGTATTTGAATAGATCTCAATAATAAATTAGAATGATACATTGACTCTAAATTGTCTAAACCTATAGAGATTAATCTTACCCCAGCTTTCTGTAAGATAAGACTGAGTCGTCATCAAGTAGTGATACAGTGTTGCATAGATCTCAATAATAACTAAGAATGATACAGGACTCTAAATTGTTCAAAACTATGAAGATGAATCTTACTCCTAATTTTCGGAAGACAAGACTGAGTCATCATCAACCAGTGATATAGTCTTGCATTGATCTCAATAATAAATAAGAATGATACGGTGGCTCCAAATTATCTAAACCTATGAAGATGAATCTTACTCCTGTTTTCCATGAGATTAGGTGGAGTCGGCATCAGCCAGTGATATAGCTTTGTATAGATCTAAGAATGATACAGCTGTAAGATAATACTGAGTCGTCATCAACCAGTGATATAGTCTTGCACAGATCTCAACAATAAATAAGAATAATACAGTGACTCTAAATTGCCTAAACCTATGAAGATGAATCTTACTCCATCTTTCCATGTGATTAGGTTGAGTCGTCATCAACCAGTGATATAGCTTTGTATAGATCTAAGAATGACGCAGTCAGACTGAAAATAGTTGGGAAAAACTCAGATAGAAAACATTAAAATAATCCTTAATACAGATATTCAATGTCAAAGAACCACCTTTTCCATTTTCTTTTCTGGTTATTAAAATCAAGCATCTTATGAAAATTGGGATTGTGACAGTAAATAAAATTTTCGGCAAACGGAAGGAAGAAGGCGTAGATCGAAATGTGTCCTTTGATAAACTACGCTGCAATTTTGGGGGAAAAAATAACAAGCTTGGTGATCTACACATGCTCGGAGAAGAATCTGCAAAAACTAATCTTTCTTCAACATGGAAAATTGCAGGTATATGAGCAAATTATCACCAAAATTCGATCTTGATAGATGCATCGCATGGATAATAGTATCAGAAGATATCTAAAACGGGATCAGAATCACTTACGCAGCCATTGGGTTCACTGAACTTGAAGGCGATGGATCGACTGTGGACGAGGGAGGAACGGAGAATACCGGCGGCGGACCAGTCGAAGGGTTTAGAGGATGAATATGAAGCAGGGTAACGAGAGGCTTATATAATAATGGAATGGGAAATCTATACCGTTGATTCATGAAAGTCTTCTGTCGGCATCGCGACGGATCATAATTGGGCCGTTTCTGTCTCACAGATTGGGCTTGCGACGATCTCGGGAGTCGGGAGGGTTCGATCGCATGAACCTTTCTATCAATTGTCGCGGAAGCTCCCGGTGATCTTGTCCATCCCTACCGGCGACGGCGGAAGAGAGCGCAGGCGTTTCTTTTATCTGCCAAAATGACATTTTTATTCTGCTCTTGCCTATCTCCCTGTAATAAAAGGCGACAACTTTAGGTGTTCTTTCACAATGGCTCTCCCATCAGTGATCTCGGAAGCTCTCGGTGATCTTGATCATCTCTCCTTCCTCTCCCAGGGCACCGTAGATGGAAGCAGACAGCACAGGCGTTTCTTCTAGCTACTAAAATGGCATTTTGTTGTCTCGCTCTTGCCTATCTCCCTGCAACAAAAGGCTACAAGTTTAGGTCTTCTATCACAATGGCTCTTCCAGTCTTCCATCAGTGATCTCAGAAGCTCCCGGTGATCTTGGCCATCTCCTGCCTTTCGCCGACTGCCGTCGACAGCAAAAAGGTGATCGATCAAAGATCTCGCTGATCCGCCGATTAGTATTCGATAGACACAATCTACTGATGTGTTAGAAACAAACAGGAAAATGATCGATCAAAGGCCTCGCCACGAAAGACCTTTGCCCGAAAACGGACTGATGCTTGGATCATTTCTTTAAGTTTGCTTGGATTCCCATATCATTGGTCTGAATTTCTCTCATCTTCGTTGTGATAAAATCTTGAAAACTGATTTATGCTATCCTTCTTGTTATAAATTATTTAATATTTATGATAATAAGATAATAAAAAAATTATTAAAAAAAAAGACGATTATCCTCGTCCCAGGGCCCCCCCGTCAATCGGCCCCACAGCTAACACGAAAGAGATAAATCACAGTGACTAAGCGGCAAGGGGTAGGTGGAGGGTCGAAATTTTGCTCACGGAGTGTAGGGATTTATTCCTGTCACCACCCACGAATCGTGGCAGGGATCCTCTGGTCTCAAAATTCCTGGTCCATACCTGGTCCACAATAAAATTGCGGCCGGATCGTGATTGCGATCTGGTCACAATTTGTTCCAATCCCCTCTAGGGTTCACCGTGCCCCTCAGGTTATAGTTTGGGTTCGGGCGGGTGGCCGAAAGTCACTCGACGGCCTAAACCCTAAATTTGGATTTAGGATTTAGGGTTTTAGATTTAGGGTTTAGGCCGTCGGGTGGCCTCCGGCCACCCGCCCGAACCCAAACTATAACTTGAGGGGCATGGTGAACCCTAGAGGGGATTGGAACAAATTGCGGTCGGATCGCAATCACGATCCAGCCGCAATTTTAGTGTGGACCAGGGATTTTGGGACCAGAAGATCCTTGCCCCACGAATCGACCCCCATACCTTGTTGAGTGCACATCATCCCTTACCAACTTAGCTAAGCCCGTGGGAGCTCAAAAATAAAAATTATTAAAGAGATTTATAATAGTGGAGTGAAGTTTATATAAGAAAAGAGGATTTTAACTTTATGAACCATAAATCTCTATAAAAAAATTTATAGATTATGTATATTTTAGAATATCCTCAATCACAAACATTCTATTTAGTATAATTTTACATTAAAATAATATAATTTCAACACTAAATATTATTTCAATTCTAACTTACTTACACCATATTACATAAAAAAAATATTCATTAAAATATTTTTTTTGTTATTCACAATTTAATTATAAATATACATTTTAAAATTAATGCATGGAAATTATTATACTTAAAATTAATAGTTCATTTTATATTTGATAATTATTATATTTAAAATTAATACTTAATCTATTTTTTATTATAATTATTATATTTAAAATTACTATATCATTTATATTTGATTGGTTAATTTTTTTAAAATTTTACATCTAACTAATTTATATATATAAATTTATGATTTTCATTTTTAATTTCGATTGCATAATTGTTCGGGCATAAATATATTTTAGAAATATTATAAAATTATACATAATTAAGATAAAATATTTTACTAATTTTTATTTAAAACAAACAACGACACTTAATTGAAAATATAATATTACGGAACTTTAACTTTCAGAATTACTATTTTTAAGTTTTGTGTTACTCATCTTTTTAAGTTTTTATTAGTAAAATTTTAATTTTGTATCATTACTATTTTATTTTATATGACAGTGTTGTTTGATAGAAAAAAAATAAAAAATAAAATAATATAATATTCCAAGACAGGAAATTTTAGAAATCTTTTGGGGTTTAATTGGTAAAAACCCAAATTGAGAGGGGTGTAGAGAGAATATGTGAAGTATTTGTTAGGATGTATACTATAAGCCTAACTTTTGTATGAATTCTTTGTTGGTGGTGGAAGTACTGATAAGTGCTATTTTATTAATTATTTCAGATGCTAAAATCCATGTTTGACCCATGTTTTTCGTGCTTAATTGTGAATTTACCCTAGGTTATAGGACTTACCTTTATTTTGGACTTAATTGCAAATCTTTACATATTTGAAATGATTTGGCACTAAATTGTTAATCTATTTTTGCAGGCTTGAAAAGATCATGGACCTAGGGCATACTGGGTCAAACTTGAGTCGGAAGTGGAACCGGATCGAATGATCAAGCTTCAGATTAATCTAGGCTGTCCGATTCAAAAGCGGCTAGATCTGAGCCATCTGAGGCCATTTTGTTGATGCAGTCTGGCCCTGATTGTTGTTTTGGTGTTGACAACGATTTTAGTTTAGGTTGATGATGATGATGATTATGATTAAGTCCTGATCGAGGATTAGACATGATTTGGAGGATTCTAACCTGGAGGGCTAGGTGTTGGAAAATCTTAACCTGGAGGGTTAGGTGTGGAAAATCCTAGCTTGGAGGGCTAGGTGTTGGAAAAGTCCTAATTCGGAAAGGTTGGGTGAAAAGTCCTAGCTTGGAGGGCTAGGTGAAAAGTCCTAACTTGGAGGGTTAGGTGCAAATTCCCATCCTGGAGAATTAGGTGAAAAAGTCCTGGCTTGGAGGGTCAGGTGCCTAACTTGGAGGGCTAGGTTGGATGATGTTCTAACTCGGAAGGGTTGGGTGAAAAGTCCTAGCTTGGAGGGCTAGGTGAAAAGTCCTAGCTTGGAGGGCTAGGTGAAAAGTCCTAACTTGGAGGGTTAGGTGCAAATTCCCAACTTGGAGAGTTAGATGGAAAATCCTTAGCTTGGAGGGCTAAGGTGGATGGAAACTTAGCTTGGAGGGCTGAGTTTGAGTCCCTGGATCGGTCTGGTGATCGATCAGGGATTCTGGCACGCTGCTCCTTCGTGGATCGGTCTGGTGACCGATCCAGCGATGACTGATCGGTCGGGTGACCGATCAGGGAGCACACAGTGAGGTTGGGAACCTACTGTGCTACTCCTGATCGATCTGGTGACCGATCAGGGAGTATGCGTTTCACCCATTGACTGGCTCCTGATCGGTCTGGTGACCGATCAGGGAGCGAGCAGTGAGGTTGAGTTCCCTTGCTGAACTGCTCCTGATCAGTCTGATGACCGATCAGGTTTACTGTGCAGATCGTTCCGGAGAACGATCAAGCGTCGCAGGTTCCTCTCTATGATCGAACAGGACGGAGCCTGATCGGTCTGGTGACCGATCAGGAGGCTGCCTGATCGGTCCGGTGACCGATCAGAAGGCTTAGCCTGTGAAACTCAGAAATCGCCCAATATAAGGGTAGATCGGTCCGGTGAACGATCCACGACCTGGGATCGGTCTGGTGATTGGTCCAGGAGAATCTCAAAGAAATTGCGATTTCTAATTGAGCGTTGGGGATCGATCAGGATGAATCCTGATTGGTCTGGAACCAGCCTGATCGGTCTGGTGACCGATCAGGAGGCTCTCTGATCGGTCCGGTGACCGATCACTTTAATTCAAATTGCATTGTCAGACGCTCTGATCGCGTCTGAACACAACCGATTCGCTGCCACTTTCCTTTGATATTTGATATGCTGGTTGATTTGCTGTTCTAATACTCTGATCAAGCTACAGGTGACAGGGGAAGGATTCAAACACTCAAGGAGAGGTCAATGGAGGCTTTCCTTGGAGCAGGTTTGTCCATTTTCCCATCTCAGGTTGCAACGGCGAGCTGCAGACTGGAGCAGAGACTGGAGCTTGACTGAGGGGAGCTCAGTGAGTCCAGAGATAGCTCAGTAGAGGCTGGCGTTGGCAGATGAGTAGCTGGGAGCTACAGAGATGTTGTCACCTGGTGAAGAATCAAAAGGGCGGTGGATGGCTTCGTGGAAGCAAGTCTTGCAAACGATTGTTCTTGCCGTGCCTTGAGTTCTTCACAACTTGTCTGCTGTGTTCTTACGATCTTCATCACTTTTGAGCAAGCAATTGAGAAGCAACCATCGTTTACTTGAGCGCTTGAAGGAGAAAACAAGAGGCTTGGAGTCCGACAGTGGGAAGACACGGAGAAGGGTTCTGCGTGAGATCACCACTGGGTGGAGCTCAGGGAAGCTTGCTGTGTTTTTGTCCTTGCTAAGTGGTTGAGTAAGATCCTTCTTGTTGTTTCTTTGTGCTCATTCTATATCATTGTTTGAAACACACTGTGGGGAGGTTTCTCCACCGAGAAGGAGGTTGCTTCATATCCGGTGATCACCGGGGCTTGATCTGCCGACGATCAAGGGATCGCCCACCTTAAGGGCACGCCAAGGAGTAGGGGCAAGTTATCCCCGAACCTTGTAAAATCTCCTTGTTAGCGATCTTGCTAATCTTGCTAGTTAGGTTTTGGTTTTAGTTTCTGCAAGTTTTGTTTTCCCATACTTTCGCTGTGCTATTAATAACTTCAAGTGCAGAAATTTGATAACTCTTCTAAGAAGAAGCGATTGGCTATATTCACCCCCCCTCTCTAGCCATCTCGTTCCCAACACATCTGAGGCAATCCGAGCTAGGGTTAGGGTTAATCAAGCACTGAGGTCAAGATTTGAGATTTTCATCCCAATCAGAGATCATTCAACCATTGGATCAAGCACGGAGGGCTCTTGACTGTCCATTCAAAGATTAGGTTGATCTGGGTCATTCATTGTAAATCTAGAGGATCCGAGCTACCCCGAGGCAGATCCTGACCCTTGATCAACATCTGGAAAGTTTGGGTCAGATCTGATGAAGATCAGCCGTTGGATTGAGTTAAAGAAATCTGGGCCGTCCATTGCTAAGTATTTAATCAAAAATCTCCACACTTCTGCCTTGTCGCGTCTTCACCGTTTCTTCATATTCTTCAGCAGTTCTTCATCGTTTCTTCATGTTCTTCTGCAATTTCTTCATCTAAGAGGCGCGACCACTCGATTCTTCATTATAATAAGTGCTAGGTCAGTGGAGAGAGCTCTCTGTGAAGTTTCTAGATTGAATTTTGCCCAACAACAGAGCTTCGTGAGGTTTCTGTAACTCTGTCATCTGATTTCATCAATCTCAGTTGTGCACCATCTTCATTTCATCCGAGCTATCTGGAGGGGTTCCCTGGAAGGCTCGGAGCATTCCCAAGTCCTTATTGCAATCCACCACAGCGAGGTCGAAGAAATCGGTTGCAGTTTTCAGCTTGAGCAGAGTTTGAATGGATTTGATCGCAGAGACTGATTTTCCACTGATTTGCTGAGCTTACGGGTTCGAGTCTCACCCTTGTGTGACGAGCAAGGGGTTCTTGAGCTAGGGAAGGGCTCGAGGAGTAGTTTCCTTAGTTAAATTCAGTCAATTAGCTGTAATTTCATTTCTACCGCAACTTCAATCTGAATTTTGTATCAACTGCTGTAGCTTACTTCTCTGAATTGTTTCAGCTGTAATTAGGGTTCAGTTCTCAAGTTTGCAAGTATTAGATATGTAGTTTGTTAGTGAGCAATTGAAATTTGTTTAGCTTGTTCCGTAGTTAAATTTCATTTCTGCAATTTCTATTTAGCTGATGCATATCAGTTTCAGCTTAAGTTCTGATAAAAATTTCAGTTTCAGCTTTTGTAGTTTGGGGTCAAGTGAACTTAGATCTTCTACCTCTTGTTCGACACTAGATTGTGCAATTTAATCCCGTTTGTTTGTTTGATTTTGCAATCAAATCGTAGATGCATTCCTGTCTTCATTTTCTGAAATTCTGCAGTTTCATTTCTGCCATGTTACAGTTTTGTTTGTGCCAAGTTTCTGCAATTTTCCTGAATTAATCAGTCTACTTTTTGAGCATCGGTTTAAGACATCTGAATTCCTTTCCGAACGTTGATTGTGTGAACCTGATCTTAATTTGCTTGTGAGTTTTTGAGTTCAATGTTCCTTGTTTCAGTTTCCAGTTTAAGTCATCTGTTTTCATTTCTGCATTTCTGCAGTAGAGTCCTGCATTGATTTAGCATTCGGTTTTCCCCCTTCTTCATGTATTTATGCAAAACATTTCACTAATATTTTGCCTTCCCAATCTGAATTGATCAGCCATTCTGAATTACCAGTTCACAGTTAAACACTTAGCATTAGTTCCTTTTGGCACATCAGATTTTCTTTGTATCATGTCAAGTTCAATCTCGGCACTTTGTATCAAGGGGAGCTTAGGCACTGATTTGTAGCAAGTTATAGGGTACTTCTAGTGTGCTGTGATGTTTGAAATAGATTAGTATCACATTTAGCGTTTCTGAATTTTCCCTGCATTAGTTGGCTTCCAAAACTTGTAGCTAGTTTGAGTTGAGTTTGTTTGTTTGCCTAATTTCTGAATTTCGTATGCTATCATTTGTGTTAAGTTTATTTGTTTCCGGAAATTGCCATCACTTTGTTTAGCTTATTAGCTAAGTCTCCTTTATTTTCCTTGTGCTTTCGTTTCCTCTTGCAACCCAAATCCAAGTTTTATTTGAAACCCAAAAACAATTAACGACACATAATTCGAGCTCGAATCAAACACTTTCAATTAGCCCTAGGAAAATACGACCTGTGGCCCCTTTACTACATTTTCATTCTTTGATTGCAAAAAAGGGTTTTCAGCTTACACATATCTAAATTTTGAGAACCACATTTGTGACACCTAGTTAGCGGGCATCAAAATTTTTGGCACCGTTGCCGGGGAAGCAACTAGTTGATTTGTTTGATTTTTGCTTGTGCGCTTATTTCACATCTTTCTTGATTTACTTCTTTGTGCTTACTGCTATATCTGGTGATCTGATTTTATTTGTTTCATCTTTCTTTATCTACTTTTACTGCGATTTATTTTTGGTTTTATGACCAGGTCTACAGGTGGTGATCTTGAGGAATTTGACCCTGAGATTGAGAGGACTTTCAGAGCAAGGAGGAACCAAGACATACTTTCAGAGACTACAGATATTTCTTCTCTTCAGTCTATTTCCACTCATTCAGGCAGTATCATGGCAGACCACCAGAAGACTATGAAGGAACTTGCATCACCAGATGCTACATTTCAGTATTCCAGCATTGCTTATCCAGAGCTGGCTGGAAATTTTGAGCTTAGATCTGGACTCATCAATTTGCTGCCCAAGTTTCAAGGATTATCTGGAGAAGATCCAAATAGACACCTGCATGAGTTTCACGTTGTATGCTCCACCATGAAGCCTCAGGGCATTTCAGAAGAAGATATTAAGCTGAGAGCTTTTCCCTTTACACTGACAGGAGCAGCAAAAGATTGGTTTTACTACTTACCTACTGGGCACGTGTCTAGTTGGATTTCTATAAAGAAAGCATTTTTGGAAAAATATTTCCCAGCCTCCAGAACAGCAATCATTAGAAAAAGCATTTGTGGCATTCAGCAAGTAGTGGGGGAGACACTTTATGACTACTGGGAGAGATTCAACAAACTGTGTTCTAGTTGCCCCCAGCATCAGATCAGCGAACAACTTCTGATTCAGTACTTTTATGAGGGATTGTTGCAGATGGACAGGATTATGATAGATGCTGCAGCTGGAGGAGCCCTAGTGAATAAAACGCCAAATCAAGCTAGAGAACTCATTTCAAACATGGCTGAGAATTCACAACAGTTTGGGAGCAGAGCATTGACCACTAGAGGAGTTAATGAAGTCCAGATGGTTTCGAATGAACAGAAAGAAATGAAGAATGCAATGGTGGAGCTCACATCAGTGATGAAGCAATTGTCTGTTAATAATGCAATTCAAAGTTCAAATCTTTCAGCAACTCCACAAGCTAATCAAGTGATAGGGGTATGCAGTATTTGCTCTAGTCAAGAGCACAACTCAGATTCATGTCCCACCCTCCAACAAGACGAGACAGTAGCAGCATTGATTAGGGGACAGTTTCAAGCCAGAAACAACCCTTTCTCCTCTACTTATAATCCTGGTTGGAGGGATCATCCAAATCTGAGGTATGGAAACTCTTTTTACCAACAAAACCCTCAGCAACAATAATTCTAGCAAACATCACAGCAGCTCCAGCAAACTCAGCAAAATCAGCAAGTTTTTCAGCCTTCGAACCAAAATTTCCAGCCTACATTTCAGCCAAATTTCCAGCAAACTCAGCAGCAGTTTCAGCCCCAATTTCAGCAATTCCAACATCAATTCTAACCATATCAGCAAGGGCAGCAAGGTTTTCAATCATTTCAAACTTTCCAACCTCAAAATCAGCAAAATTTCCAGCCCTCACAGCCCTACAATCCAAGTTTCCAGCGTATGCAAATTCAGTCCTCACCATAGAATTTTCCACTTCAGAACCAGACTTTTCAAGGATACAACTCTCAGCAAGGTTTCCAAGCATGTCAGCCCTCTTATTAGCTCTGTCAACAGCAAATTCCACCCTCCTACCAGCCCCAGCAGCCCTATGTTCAATAATTTTAGCCTACTACTTCATCCTTTCAAAGTCAGTCAAGGCAATATGCTAACCAAGGAGGCTATGGTGGCTCTAGTGGAGGGAATGCTCAACAACAAACGATGGAGATGCTACAACAAGTTTTACAACAACAACAACAACAACAACAAGATTTACAACAACAACAACAAAACCTTGAGAGACAAATGGGATAATTGGCTAGTGGGATTAATCAAAGTCAAGCTCAAGGATCAAGTCAACTACCTTCACAAACTATTCCTAATCCTAAAGGAAACGTGAATGCTATTTATTTGAGGAGTGGGAAAGTTACTTTACCTCAAAATGGTCCAAGAGCAGATTTTTCTGAAAACAGGGCAACACCTACAATTTCAGCACCGATCAGCCCTGAAACGACTTCAAAATCAGTTGGTTCCACCCCTAGTCCATGCCCAACTCCTTCCTCAAGTAATCCTGCAATTTTGGTGGAAAACGGAGGAGAAATCAGTGCCGAGACCCAATTCACAGCAGCTACACCGCAGGGGACAACAGTCCAAATTTCAGCCCCTCCACTTTCGACCAAAGAAGATGAATTGAGGGTTCCCTTACCCTTTCCACAGCGGAAAACACAAGCCAAAAGGCAAGTGGAGGAGGAGAAAGCCAAGGAGTACAATGAACTGGTAAAACTTTTCAGTAAAGTAGAGGTTAATGTACCCCTGTTGACTATGATTAAACAGATTCCTAAGTATGCCAAATTTTTGAAAGATCTCTGTGTTCACAAGAAGAAGCTTAAGGAAAATGAGTTGGTCAGCTTGGGGAAGAATGTTTCATCGCTCATCCATAGCATACCTCAAAAGTGTGAAGACCCTGGAGCTTTTACTATATCATGTGAGATAGGGAGGACTATTTTTCATGACGCTATGCTAGATTTGGGAGCCTCCGTCAATGTGATGCCCAGATCAGTCTTCCAGATGCTTGGTATTGGACCTCTACAGTCCACTGGAGTGGTAATTCAGTTAGCTGATAGAAGCCAGACCCATCCAGTAGGAGTTATTGAAGATGTTTTGGTGAAAGTAAAGGAGTTGATTTTCCCTGCAGACTTCTACATTCTAGACATGGAAGGAGAATATCTTGCACATAGATCCCCACTCATCCTTGGGAGGCCTTTTCTGAAGACTGCCAGAACAAAAATTGATGTTTATGCTGGCACACTTTCGATGGAAGTGGGGGACACAGTAGTCCAGTTTAGTATTTTTGATGCCGTGAAGGACTCTAGGGGAGATCACTCAATCATGAGCGTGGACACCACAAATGAGACTGTTGAGGCACAGTTAATTACTGGTGATATTGCATTTGACATAGTGGGAGAAGATTTGATTTCAGAGAAAGCTGAGGATGCATCAGTTGTGAAGGCATTAGAGGAGATGGATAGAAAAGCACGTGACACCCTTGAATTCGAAACTGAAGCTTTACAGGACTCTTCTTAACCTTTATTTTGTGATATTGCTATTGATAGTCCTAATTTTTCTAATGAGATTGCTGCAGATATTACTGAAGAAGCATACACGGGAGATGATTCTACAGGTGTAGGGGATTGCACAGAGCCCCAGGGACCACCAACATTAGGAAATTCGGAGGACAAGCCAGAAAGTGTAGGGACTTGCATGATGAGAGTAAGAACCCAAGGATCACCTATTCCAGTTGAGTGTCTACTAGAACTTGAGCACGATCAGGTAAGTATTTCTCCTTTTCCTTTAGAAAATTTCAGAGAGGTGTCTAGAATTGCATGTGAAGCATGTCTTGATACATCTTTTGTAAAAAATAATGATGAAAATTTCATAGAGGCACCCATGCTTGATTTTATTCATTGCGATGATATTCTTGATATATATTATGCTGAAACTGATTGTGAAAAATTCTTGGAGGTGCCTGAATTTGATATTGTTTATTGTGATGAATCTCTTGCTATATATTATGCTGAGGTTGAGTGTGAAAAACTTATGGAGGCACCTAAAGTTGATTTCATTGGTTGTGATACATTGCTTGATACATCTTTTGTGGATATGGATTGTAGAAAATTTTTAGAACTGCCTAAAATTGATGTTGTTTATTGTGATGAATCTATCGCTATATCTTATGCTGAAGTTGAGTGTGAAAAAATTATGGAGGTACCTCAAATTGATTTCATGGATTGCAATACATTGCTTGATACATCTTTTGTGAAAAATAATTGTGAAAAACTCTTTGAGGTGTCAAAAATTGATTTTATTGGATGTGATGCATTTTTGGATACATTCTATGTAGAAATTGATGGTATTACACTTCTATCTTATCCTGCACGCGTGAGAAAGGTTTTACATTGTTTTGCAGGGTCCCAAAGACTTCAGGAGTGGGTACTCCATTTAAACAGTCTTCAGCCTCCTGGAAGGTTTTCCAAAAAGAATAAAGAGGGAGGAGATGATCTTACTGTAATTCGAAGCACTCCACCTCTAAAATGGATGTTGAACATCAATCACCTTCGGCCACCTGAACATTCTGTTGTAAAGCTTAAGTGTGTGGGAGTAATGCACCATAACACTGATCAAATGAAAGCAGCTTTCTCACCCACCCAGACTCCTCCACTTCCACGATGGAGGTTATTTCTTGACAGACTCCGACCGCCAGAAATAAAGGGGAGTTTGCTCTTTCTTGCATTTTCCTTTATTGTATTTTTCACTTTTAAATAGAGTTCTTGCTAATAAATGCGTAAGTAGAGTAGAATGAATAAATAGACATTGTAAATACCATATTATTTCTTTTGGTCACTTTTTCTTACATGACTAGAAATAAATGTATCCCTCTAGGTTATTTCATGTCATTTTAGAGTATCTTGAAAATAAATTAAATTTGGTTGTTAAAACTTAGGGTTTGAGCTCATGGATGAATTCTTGGATGCTTGAGTACTACTTGACTTTAGATTCTTAATTGATGACTTGAGATGGATTATTAGCACCTAGTGAGAATTAACCTTATTTTTGTGACACATACATGTGATTGTACTCTAGAACTTGCTTAGGTTTTTTCAAAACCATATTTCGATGATTGGATCACATTTATAGAGATAAATCATTTTGCTTCTCATTTCATATCAATTTTCATAAATTTCCCTTGTATCACTTCATATTTCTCATTTTCCCTACCTAATCTCACTTTTTCTATGGACTTGTTTGTTTGGAATGTTCTTAATGCTAATTTTCCCGAGATGAACAAAGGATTAAGTGTGGGGAAGTGACTAGTGTTTTGGAAAAGTTTTGTATCAAGGAGGCATTTTGATTCAAAAAGAAAAAAAATTTCTACAATGGAAGGATGGAAACAATTACATATTGAGTTGAGTTTGGTGTCAAGAATGAGCAAGAAAGATGGAAGCAAGTGGAGCATCTAGATTCTTATTATACTTTGAAGATTCAAGTGGCAAGCAATGGAAAAATCTGAAAAAATGGCACACCATTACAAAGGAGAAAAAAATTCTGTGCCATTATAAAGAAAAAAATTCTTTGCCAAAGAGAAAAGAAAAAAAATTTGGAGCATGTTTCGGCCAGCTTGCTAAATGCTGAATTGCAGTTGGACAGGTTTGAGAACAAGTACAGAAATCTGTGCCAAGGAGGGAAGGAAGAGGCCAAGTAAAGTATCAAGAAATGGAATGCCAAGAAGAGCATATTAATTTAATAGCACTAGATTGCAAGGGAGGTCTCCTGCCACTTATCGAATGTAAAGAAGAGAAGGGAAACAAAAGAAAAAGAAGTTGAGCAGAAGTGGAACACAAGATGAACAAATCTGAACCAATGCTGAAAATCTCTGCCAAACAGAGGAAAGAAAGTAGTTTTTGTGTGCAGATTAGCAATGGAAGGGCAGCTAAAATGATTTGAAGCCGAAACTGAATTGAATTGCAAAGATTGCTGGTAAGGGTTAAGCACAGTTATCCGACAGCTATGAGAGACTATGAAATGCAGCAAGATTGAAAAGGTTGAAATCTGAAACAATTGCAGCTGGGAAAGAAAAAAATTCAGAAGGTTATGTTATCATCAAGACAGTTTGCATCAAGATGGAGCTGAAATGAAGTTTTCTAGGGCTATAAATCAGAAACATTTTTTGAGAGAAGCTGGAAGGCAGCTATGCAGAACTGAAACTAGTGCACGTTTTGCTAGCAATTGAAGAACATACTAGTATCAAGTTAGAAAGTATTAAGCACATTATATGGCACGCAAGGCAAAAATGTGTGCCAAAAGGAAACAAATTTTTCTGAAGCTGTTCGGCCATCCTGTTAGAAGCTGATTGCAGCTGTTCTTTGCTGTAGAAATCAGAAATACTTTGGGAGAAGATGAATTGCAGCTGAACAAATCCACTTGGAGCTGCTGAAATGATACAAGTCCATTGAAGGATAGTTTATGAAGCTGAATTGGAGAAATCAGCAGTGCATCACTGATTTTAAACAGAAATTACTGGTTGAAACTAATCTGGAACTAATGCAAGGGCTGCTGATAGGGAGTAAGAACAAAACATTCCCCAGTGAAAAGGAATTAAGTATATGTGGTTGCTGGAATTTCAGATCGAAAAAAATAGAAAAAAAATTTGGTAGTGTAGTGCAGTGGCTGAAATTCTCCTCTATGATGTGATGCCAATTGTTTGAGAAATCAGATTCTTGATTCTGAAAATGAATTGCCATGGAGCTGGGATCTGGAAAAAGAAAAAAAAAAGAGAGAAGGAGAGTGAATGAGTGTGCCAACTAGAGAAAGTGAAGGGTATCAAGAGTGAGTTGCAAGGGTTGTTTAGTGAAAATTTTATGTTGAGTATCTATGTTACTTGATATCATATGTTCTCTGATACAAATCTGATCCACAATGCTCCATTAGAAGAATTCAGAGCAGAAGAAAAAAAAAGAAGAGAACAAGGAAAAAGAAGGAAGCAAGGTTGGCACAAAAGGGCAAACTTGGCACATTGAGACCAATAGGATTTTCTTCATCCAAATTAAAGGCATTGTTCAAGTTTGACTTCATTACACTGTTGGTGCAGGAAGCACCATATTGAACCTGGTTTTGATATTGGCAAAGGATTCAAAGTTAAGTGTTATTTGTGATCTAATGTTGTTACTTGAGTGTGCAGAAACAAAGTCCTAGCGAAGGGCTGCTAGGCACCTGGCGAAGGGCTGCCAGGAAACCAAGTCCTAGCGAAGGGCTGCTAGGCACCTGGCGAAGCACTGCCAGGAAACCAAGTCCTAGCGAAGGGCTGCTAGGCACCTGGCGAAGGGTTGCCAGGAAACAAAGCCCTAGCGAAGGACAGCTAGGCACCGGGCGAAGGACAGCTCGACATCCAAGACCTGACAAAGGACCGTCAGGCAAAAGTCCAACCAGAGGAACGGTTGGCATCAGGTAAATTCTCCTGAGAGGAGTAGGTGAGGACGCGTTCCCCGTCGAGGGAACAGTAGGCGTCGGTTCGACCTAGGGCTCCATTTTGGAGACCAAAGTCAGAACCAAGACAGCTAAGGCTGTATAAATCTAATAAATTATTATTATTGTGTTTTGGACTAACCCTAGATGCAGGACCGAAGGAATGTGTGTCTGCAGCTCAGAAAGCCTCAAAGGAGAGAGGAAAGGCTGAGTAGGGCGCCCGGAGTGTCCCGGGCGCCCCCAAGGTGCATACAAAACAAGTAAAGAGAAAAAGGGTTCGAATAGCTGCTGGGCCGGGCGCCCCCGTGCTCCCGGGCGCCCCCGTGCTCCCGGGCGCCCGCGCTGCTCCCGGGCGCCCCCAGCGTGCCGGGCGCCCCCATGCGCATACCTCGAACCGAAGCCCTCGAAGCCAAGTGGATAAAATTTGACCCGGTCAATCCGGGCGCCCCGAGTCCTCCGGGCGCCCCGGTCAAAGCGGATCCAGAGGATCAGACGCGACCGAGACTTTGACGGATCAAAGGCCACGTGGGGGGCGCCCCCGACGTCCCGGGCGCCCCTAGGCCCTATATAAAGGCCCTTCGACCAAGGCTTCAGAACAATCAATTCATTCAACGCTTCCACACTCTTCTGCTCTCGCGCCTTGCTCCGAAAACTGCCCAACTCGAGCCGACGACGTCCCGCTACTCCGAACAAGTGAACCTACAATCGGACGTCGGTAAAAGAAGAGCATCTTTTTCTTAATTGTTAAAGTTTACTGCACTTACTCTGTATTCAATATTTATAAACTGTCTTTGCGCCAAATATAGAATTGCCCAAAGTAAACAGTCAACGACCGTGGGCCTTGGAGTAGGAGTCGACACAGGATCCGAACCAAGTAAATCGACTGTGTCTCTGTGTATTGTTTTTAATTTCCGCTGCGTACCTACTCTTACTCAAATCCGAAAGTTTTCCGATATTCACCCCCCCTCTATCGGTTTTATCGATCCAACACACACGTTTAATATCACTAGAGGACTGTAAAGAGAAGCAAAGTTCATTGGAAACATTCTTGAGCAACCAAGTCTCCTACTTCATCATTTTTTCTATTTTTTTTTGGCTTTCACTTCATTCTTGCCATTTTCCATGTTTTCACTTGTTTTTGTAGATGTGGATCCTAATCATGAGTAATGGTGGAGATTAGATAACAAGCAAGCCTATGGTAGTGCAAGAAGCACGTGTGTTTGAGTGAGCTCCACTTCCATCATCAACTTAGAACTTGAGTAGAGAGCCACCAAAACCTCCCTTGAAAGGCTTAGTGAGTTAAATTCATCTTAATGACTCATGAAGGATGAAAAGGCTAAGTTATTGATTTAAGGACGAGATACTAATCCATAGAGCTTAGATTTTTTAGAATTGACAACCTTAGGTAATTTCTTTTCATTTGCTTCTAAATTTTGCTTGAGAAAATCTAAGGGATACATACTTAGTAGTTTCGCGAGACGCTCAAGCTTAAGTGTGGGGGAGTTGATAAGTGCTATTTTATTGATTATTTCAGATGCCAAAATCCATGTTTGACCTATGTTTTTCGTGCTTAATTGAATTTACCCTAGGTTATAGGACTTACCTTTATTTTGGACTTAATTACAAATCTTTACATATTTGAAATGATTTGGCACTAAATTGTTAATCTATTTTTGCAGGCTTGAAAAGATCATGGACCTAGGGCATACTGGGTCAAACTTGAGTCGGAAGTGGAACCAGATCGAATGATCAAGCTTCAGATTAATCTGGGCCGTCCGATTCAAAAGCGGCTAGATCTGAGCCATCTGGGACCATCTGAGGCAATCCGAGCTAGGGTTAGGGTTGATCAAGCACTGAGGTCAAGATCTGAGATTTTCATCCCAATCAGAGATCATTCAACTGTTGGATCAAGCACGGAGGGCTCTAGATTGTCCATTCAAAGATTAGGATGATCTGGGCCATCCGTTGTAAATCTGGAGGATCCGAGCTACCCCGAGGCAGATCCTGACCCTTGATCAACATCTGGAAAGTTTGGGTCAGATCTGATGAAGATCAGTCGTTGGATTGAGTTAAAGAAATCTGGGTCGTCCATTGCAAAGTATTTAATCAAAAATCTCCACACTTCTGCCTTGTCGCGTCTTCGCCGTTTCTTCATCTTCTTCAGCAGTTCTTCATCATTTCTTCATGTTCTTCTGCAATTTCTTTATCTAAGAGGCGCGACCACTCGATTCTTCATTAGAACAAGTGCTAGGTCAGTGGAGAGAGCACTCTGTGAAGTTTCCAGATTGAATTTTGCCCAACAACAGAGCTTCGTGAGGTTTCTGTAGCTCTGTCATCTGATTTCATCAATCTCAGTTGTGCACCATCTTCATTTCATCCGAGCTATCTGGAGGGGTTCCCTAGAAGGCTCGGAGCATTCCCAAGTCCTCATCGCAATCCACCACAGCGAGGTCGAAGAAATCGATTGCAGTTTTCAGCTTGAGCAGAGTTTGAATGGATTTGATCGCAGAGACTGATTTTCCACTGATTTGCTGAGCTTACGGGTTTGAGGCTCACCCTTGTGTGACGAGCAAGGGGTTCTTGAGCTAGGGAAGGGTCAAGGAGTAGTTTCCTTAGTTAAATTTAGTCAATTAGCTGTAATTTCATTTCTGCCATAACTTCAATCTGAATTTTGTATCAACTGCTGTAGCTTACTTCTCTGAATTGTTTCAGATGTAATTAGGGTTCAGTTCTCAAGTTTGCAAGTATTAGATATGTAGTTTGTTAGTGAGCAATTGAAATTTGTTTAGCTTGTTTCGTAGTTAAATTTCATTTCTGCAATTTCCATTTAGCTGCTGCGTATCAGTTTCAGCTTAAGTTCTGAAAAAAATTTCAGTTTCAGCTTTTGTAGTTTGGGGTCAAGTGAACTTAGATCTGTTGGATCAAGAGAAACGATAGAGGGGGGGGGGGTGAATATCGTAAAACGTTCGGATTAAAGTTAGAGCAATTACGCAGCGGAAATTTAAATCAAGCACACGCAAACACCAAGTTTTTTACTTGGTTCGGAGTTGCGGTCGGCTCCTACTCCAAGGCCCACGGTCGTTGACCGTTTACTACGGGCAATTCTATATTTGCGCAAAACAGTTTACAGAGAGATATTACAAAAGTAGTATAGTAAACTTAAAAACAGCTCTTCGTTACCGACGTCCGGTGTAGATGGAATTTTCGGAGCGGAGGGACGTCGTCGGCGCTTGTATCTCGAGTTGGGAGGTTTCCGGAGCAGAGCGCAGGAGCAGAAGAGCGTAGGAGCGTTGGAAGAATTGTTGTTTGAAGCCTTGGGGTCGAGGGCCTATTTATAGCCCCTGGGGGCGCCCGGCTGATCCGAGTTCTTCTCGGTCAGCTCTGATCCCTTCAAACTCGGGATCAAATCTTGACTGGGGCACCTGGGATGCTGGGGGTGCCCGGGTTGACCGGGTCAGGCTCATATCCTGTTGGCTTCTCGCTGGCTTGCTTCGTTAGCTTGAGCTAGGGGCGCCCGGGACGCTGGGGGTGCCCGGGAGCATGGGGGGGGCCCCGCCCAGTAAGCTGTTGAAGCGAACACTTGCTCCATCTGTTTTGTGTTCGCCTTGGGGGCGCTCGGGACACTCCGGGCGCCCTGGTCAGCTGCTGCCTCACACCTTTGAGGCTCTCTGAGCTGCAGACACTCGTTCCTTCGGTCCTGCATCCAGGGTTAGTCCAAAACAACACAGAGCAATAATATATTCATTTTATACAACCTTAGCTGTCTTGGTTCTGACTTTGGGCCTCCAAAATGGAGCCCTAAGTCGAACCGACGCCTACTGTTCCCTCGACGGGGAACACATCCTCACCTACTCCTCTCGGGAGAATGTACCTGATGCCAACCGGCTCCTCCGGTTGGACTTTTGCCAAGCAGTCCTTCGCCAGGTGCCTAGCTGTCCTTCGCCAGGTCTTCAGTACCAAGCCGTCCTTCGCCTGGTGCCTAGCAGTCCTTCGCTAGGTCTTTGTGTCCTGGCATTCCTTTGCCAGGTGCCTAGCAGTCCTCCGCTAGGGCTTTGTATCCTGGCATTCCTTCGCCAGGTGCCTAGCAGTCCTTCGCTAGGGCTTTGTATCCTGGCATTCCTTCGCCAGGTGCCTAGCAGTCCTTCGCTAGGACTTTTCCTGCACACTTGAGTAAGATGTTAGATAAACATTATACCTTAACTTTTGAACCCTTTTGCCATTATCAAAATACAGGTTCGACTTGGGTGCTTTCTGCACCAACAATCTCCCCCTTTTTGATTATGACAACCTTGGTTCAAAAAGTTAAGTTAATCAAAACAAGTAAAATAAAATTTTGTTTCCTCCCCCTGGAAGGAATCTCCCCCTAGATTTTTCAAAAGTTCGTGGGGTTTTTAAAAATAAATTCTAAGTCTAAAGATGGAATTAATTTTTTCTTAGAAAGTTTTCAATTTAAGCTTTAACGATATATTTTCCAAATTAATTTTCGTTTGTGCACTTTGGAAAATTTATACTTGTAAATACTCAGACAAGTTTGAAGACTTAAGAAGGATTTTGAAAACTTAATTTTGAGTACTAAGAAAAATTTGAAGCCTTATGTTTAAAGTACTCAAAAAGTTTAAAGTACTTAGTAACATTTGAAAAACTTTAAGTACTTAGGAAAATTTGAAGAAATTTTAGTTTTAAGTAAAAATTTTGGTTTTAAGTACTTAGGAAATTTTTTTTTTGATAACTTCAGTTTTTTGTAAACTTGATTTTAAATACTTGGAAGAAAAACTTATTTGGAAGAATTTTGATTTGAAAACTTAAGTTTGAGTACTAAGAAAGAATTTTGAAAAACTTAAAGTACTTACTAAAGTTTTGAAATTTTAAGTCTAAAGTACTTAGAAGGTTTTGAAAACTTGGAAGAAATTTTGTACTTTTTGAATAAAGGATAGCGTTTGAAATTTTGGATTTAGAAAAAAATTTAAACTCTCTCCTTTCTATCTCTCCCCCTTTGCCATATATCAAAAACAAAGAAATATAACAGAAAAAGGATAATTAAAGTGCATAATAATTTGCTGTACTGAGCCAATTCAGGATATAAACTAAACCAAATCAGTTTCAATTTTCTCTTTTAGGGTCCGGTCTAACCCAATTAGCTACTTACTAACTGTTATAAATAGTAGTTTTCGCTAGGGTTAGTCAAGTTAAGTGTTCTGTTCAAGTTAGATTTTCTAAACTTGACACTTAACTTGATTACTGTGTAAGTTGTATTTAGTGCCCCAATTACTGCAGATGCATTGACTTAAAGCATCTTGAATTAAGGCAAAGACCTAAGCATCTCAACCCATTCTAGGTTATCAATCAAAAGTACCCTAAGGTGCTTGTGAGATGCTGGCTTCTAAATCTATAGGTGCATGCATTTCTAGGGTTAGGGCCTAGGCTAAGTCCATTTGCGAAAAAATCCTAGTTTTGAAGGGGGTAGTTTTTAAAATAAAACTAAGTCGAAAAATTTATTTTTCAAACATTTTCAAAACTAAGTAAAAGCTGATTTTGAATGCATTTAAAAACTACTTTAAAAACTGATTTTTAAATGGACAAAGTAGTAAGAAAACCAAAAAATAGAGTAAACCTATTCTACCAAACATAGTCCTAACTGCCTTCTTAGTGAGCTGAACTCAGACTCAGGTAGGGGTTTGGTGAATATGTCAGCTAGGTTGGATTTAGAGTCTATATGCTTAAGGACTATCTCACCCCTGGCTACATGATCTCTTACAAAGTGGTGTTTAACTTCTATGTGTTTAGTTCTGGAATGTTGGATTGGGTTCTTAGTCAGGTTGATTGAGCTAATATTGTCAATGTAGACCTGAGTTTGATTGTAGTTAAGCTGGAAGTCTTTGAGAGTGTGCATCATCCATAAGAGTTGTGCCACACACTCTCCTAAAGCTACATATTCAGCTTCAGTTGTGGATAGAGCTACACAGTGTTATTTTCTGCTGCACTAACTTACTAGGTTATTACTTAATAGTTGGCAGCTTCCACTTGTGCTCTTTCTATCTAATTTACAACCTGCATAGTCAGAGTCCGAGTATCCTGACAAGTCGAAGGTTGAGGTCCTAGGATACCAAATCCCTACATTTAGGGTGCCCTTGACATATCTTAGTATTCTTTTTAGGGCGGCTAAGTGCGTTTCCTTAGCACATGTTTGGTATCTAGCACACATTCCTACAGCAAAAAGGATGTCAGGTCTGCTGGCTGTAAGGTACAGTAGACTACCTATCATGCTTCTATAGAATTTAAGGTCTACTGGTTTACCATCAGGGTCACTATCTATTTTTACATTAGTGGCCATGGGGGTACTTATGCTTTTAGAGTTATCCATTTTAAATTTCTTTATTAACTCTTTAGCATATTTGGATTGATGGACATAGTTTCCATCTCTAGTTTGTTTGATTTGTAACCCTAGGAAAAAGTTAAGCTCACCAACTAAGCTCATTTCAAATTCATTTTCCATTATTTTAACAAATTCTTTTAGAAAGTTTGAGTTGGTGGACCCAAAGATTATGTCATCTAAGTAGATTTGGGCAATAAATATATCTTTTCCTAAGGTCTTAATAAATAGGGTTGAGTCAATTTGACCTTGTTTAAATTCTTTAGAAATTAAGTTGATAAGCGTTCATACCAGGCCCTAGGTGCTTGTTTTAATCCATATAGTGCTTTAGTAAGTTTGTAAACGTGGTCAGGTCTTTCTAAGTCCTCAAACCTAGGGGGTTGTCCTACATAAACTTCTTCTTTAATGAATCTATTTAGAAAGGCTGACTTTACATCCATTTGATATAGCTTAAATCCTTTATGGGATGCAAAGGCTAATAACATCCTAATGGACTCAAGTCTAGCTACTGAGGCATATGTTTCATCGTAATCTAACCCTTCTGCTTGGCTGAACCCCTTTGCTACTAAGCGGTCTTTGTTTCTGACTATTTCTCCTTGATCATTCAGCTTATTCCTAAAGACCCACTTAGTGTCAATGATGGATTTACCTTCAGGTTTAGGTACTAGTTCCCAGACTTCGTTCCTCTCAAATTAGGCTAATTCTTCTTGCATAGCTATGATCCAATCAGGATCAGGTAGGGCTTCATCTATAGTCTTAGGTTCTAATTTTGAAATCATTGCTATTTGACTAAGGTTTCTATAGGAAGATCTAGTCCTGACTCCTAGAGTTGGATCACCCACAATTTGATCGGTTGGGTGACTGAGTCTGGGTTTCTTGGTTTTTCTAGAACTTGGTTCAGCCTCAGGTCTGGCTGGTTGGTTTGGTCCACTATTTGATTCCACTCTTTGAGTTGGTTCAATTATTGGTTCAATAATTGGTTCATTTGACTCACTAGTTGGTTCAATAGTTAGTTCGTTTATGGGTTCAATTAAGTATTCACCAACTTGTTGATTATCTTCTTGATCAGTGTTTGATGAAGTTAGATTTGGATTTGAGTTACTTTCTTCATCAAATATTAGATTAGTTGTTTCTTCGATTTTCTTGGTTTGGTTGTTGTAAACCCTATAGGCTCTACTTGTTGTTGAATATCCTAGGAAGATGCCTGGGGTTGATTTAGACTGGAATTTTCCTAAGTAGTCTTTGGTGTTTAGGATATGGACTTTGCATCCAAAGACCCTTAGGTAGTGTAGATTTGGAAGTCTATGGTAATATAGTTCATAAGGTGTTTTGTTATGTCGCTTGTTGATCAGGACCCTATTTTGGATGTAGCAAGCCGTACTAATTGCTTCTGCCTAATATTGGTTGGCTAAGTTAAATTCATTGAGCATAGCCCTAGCGGCTTCCTATAGAGTTCTATTTTGTCTTTCGACTATCCCATTCTGTTGGGGGATTCTAGGACAAGAAAATTTATGTATGTATCCATTTACCTTACAGAATTCCTCGAACCGTTGATTTTCAAATTCTCCCCCGTGGTCACTCCTAAGTCTTTTGATTTTAGTATCGTTTTGATTTTCAATTAACTTACAGAATTCATTAAATAGGTTTAGGGTTTCATCTTTGGTCTTTAGAAACCTAACCTAGGTAAACCTTGAGTAATCTGTTGGATCGAGAGAGACGATAGAGGGGGGGTGAATATCGTTAACGTTTTTCGGAAAAACTTAGAGCAAATACGCAGCGAAAATTAAGAAAACACAATCACACAGAGACACGATCGATTTTACTTGGTTCGGAGCCTGGGTCGACTCCTACTCCAAGGCCCACGGTCGTTGACCGTTTACTGAGGGTAATTCTATAATCGCGCAAAGATTCTTACAAAGGACTACAGTTCTAGTACAGTAGTAGTATAACGAAAATAAGAAATTAGTTCTTCGTTACCGACGTCCGATATGGGATGTTTCTCGGAGCAGAGGGACGTCGTCGGCGCTTTCGTGTCGAGTTGGAAGGTTTCTGGAGCGAAGCGCAGGAGCAGAAGAACGTTACAGCGTTGGACGATGTGTTGTGCTGAAGCCTGGGGTCAGGGCCCTTTTATAAGCCTTGGGGGCACCCGGAACGTCGGGGGCGCCCCCCCACGTGTCACTCGATCCGTCTCAGTCTCGGTCAGCTTCTTATCCCTTCAAACTCGGGATCAGATCTTGACCGGGGCGCCCGGGACGCTGGGGGCGCCCGGGTTGACCGGGTCAAACCTTATCCCTTGGCTTCGCTGGCTTCTGTTTCGATGGTTTGCTATTGGGGGCGCCCGGAGCGCTGGGGGCGCCCGGGAGCACGGGGGTGCCCGCCCAGCAGCTGTTCGAAGCCTTCCTTACTTATATTGTTTTGTATGTACCTTGGGGGTGCCCGGGACACTCCGGGCGCCCTACTCAGCCACTGCCTCACTCCTTTGAGGCTCTCTGAGCTGCAGACACTCGGTCCTTTGGTCCTGCATCCAGGGTTAGTCCAAAACAACATAAAATAATAATGTGTTAGTTTATACAGCCTTAGCTGTCTTGGTTCTGACTTTGAGCCTCCAAAATGGAACTCTAGGTTGAACCGATGCCTACTGTTCCCTCTCGATGGGGAACGCGTCCTCACCTACTCCTCTTGGGAGAATGTACCTGATGCCAACCACTCCTTTGGTTGGACTTTTGCCTAGCGGTCCTTTGCCAGGTCTTGGATACCGAGCTGTCCTTCGCCCGATGCCTAGCATTCCTTCGCTAGGGCTTCAGTCCCAAGCTGTCCTTCGCCTGGTGCCTAGCAGTCCTTCGCTAGGGCTTTGTACCCTGGCATTCCTTCGCCAGTGCCTAGCAGTCCTTCGATAGGGCTTTGTACCCTGGCATTCCTTCGCCAGTGCCTAGCAGTCCTTCGCTAGGGCTTTGTACCATGGCATTCCTTTGCCAGTGCCTAGCAGTCCTTCGCTAGGACTTTTTAACCTGCACACTAGAGTAACTTGTTAGATAACAAGTAAGACATAACTTTTGAGCCATGTTGCCATTATCAAAACTCAGGTTCGACTTGGGTGCTTTCTGCACCAACAATCTCCCCCTTTTTGATTTATGGAAACCCTGGTTCAAAAAGTTAAGTTTAATCAAAGCATAAAAATTACCGTTTGTTCCCTCCCCCTGGAAGGAGTCTCCCCCTAGATTTTTCAAAAATTTGTGGGGTTTTTGAGAATAGATTTTAAGTCAAAAAACTTTAAGAAGAGTTTTGAAAAACTTAAGTTTTGAGTACTGAAAATTTTGACGCCTTAAGTTTAAGGTACTCAACATTTTTTGAAAACTTAAGTTTTAAAGTGCTTGGTAAAATTTGAACATTTTAAGTACTTAGAGTTTGAAAAACTTCAGTTTTAAGTACTTAGGAAAATTTTGAAAATTTGAGAACTTAAGTACTTAGTAAAGTTTTGAAAAGTTTAAATACTTAGTAAAGTTTTGAAAATTTGAAAAAGCTTAAGTACTTAGTAAAATTTTGAAAATTTGAAAAGGCTTGAAAATTTGAAAAAGCTTAAGTACTTAGTCAAAGTTTGAAAATTTGAAAAAGCTTAAGTACTTAGTAAAATTTTGAAAATTTGAAAAAGCTTAAGTACTTAGTAAAATTTTAAAAATTTTGAAAAGCTTAAGTACTTAGTAAAATTTTGAAAATTTGAAAAAGCTTAAGTACTTAGTAAAATTTTGAAAAGCTTAATTAAGTACTTTTTGAATAAAGGATAGATTTTAAATTTTTGAGAGACAAAAATAACAAAAATAACAAAAAAACCATATTAAATAGAAAATTTTAAATTCTCTCCTTTCTTATCTCTCCCCCTTTGCCATATATCAAAAACAGATAAATATAGCAGAAATTAAATTGCATAAAGGGAATAACTTTCATAAAGAAAAAATATTTGCATGATTTTGCTGTACTGAACCAATTCATGATAAGACTTAAACCAAATCAGTTGATTTTCTCTTGTAGGGACCTGTCTAACCCAATTAGCTACTCACTAACTGTTATAAGCAGTAGTTTTTGCTAGGGTTAGTCAAGTTAAGTGTTTCTGTTCAAGTTAGATTTTCTAAGCTTGACACTTAACTTGATTGCTGTGTAAGTTGTATTTAGTGACCCAACTACTGCAGATGCACTGACTTAAAGCATCTTGAATTAAGGCAAAGACCTAAGCATCTCAACCCTTTCTAGGTTATCAATCAAAAGTACCCTAAGGTGCTTGTGAGATGCTGGCTTCTAAATCTATAGGTGCATGCAGTTCTAGGGTTAGGGCCTAGGCTAAGTCCATTTGCGAAAAAGCCCTAGTTTTGAAAGGTGGTAGTTTTGAAATAAAACTAAGTCGGAAAAGATTTAAAAAAACTGATTTTAAAAACAACAGTTTTTCAAAATTCTTTTAGAAACTGTTTTTTAAAATAAATAAAGTAGAAAATCAAAAGTAGAATTAATCTATTCTACAGAACACAATCCTAACTGCCTTCTTAGTGAGCTGAACTCAGACTCAGGTAAGGGTTTTGTGAATATATCAGCTAAGTTGGATTTTGAGTCTATATGTTTAAGTACTATCTCACCCCTGGCTACATGGTCTCTTACGAAGTGATGTTTAACTTCTATGTGTTTTGTTCTGGAATGTTGGATTGGGTTCTTAGTTAGATTAATTGAACTTATGTTGTCAATAAATACTTGAGTTTGGGTGTAGTTGAGCTGGAAGTCCTTAAGAGTGTGCATCATCCATAAAAGTTGTGCTACACACTCTCCTAAGGTTACATACTCAGCTTCAGTTGTGGACAGAGCTACACAGTGTTGTTTTCTGCTGCACCAACTTACTAGACTATTTCCTAACAGTTGGCAGCTTCCACTTGTGCTCTTTCTATCTAATTTACAACCAGCATAGTCAGAATCCGAGTATCCTGACAAATTGAAGGTTGATGTTCTAGGATACCAAATCCCTACATTTAGGGTGCCTTTTACATATCTTAGTATTCTTTTTAGGGCTGCTAAGTGTGTTTCCTTAGCACAGGTTTGGTATCTAGCACACATCCCTATAGCAAAAAGAATGTCAGGTCTGCTGGCTGTAAGGTACAGTAGACTACCTATCATACTTCTATATAGTTTGAGGTCTTCTGCCTTACCATCAGGGTCACTATCTATTTTTATATTAGTGGACATGGGGGTACTTATGCTTTTAGAGTTATCCATTTTAAATTTATTTATTAACTCTTTAGCATATTTGGATTGATGGACGTAGTTTCCATCTCTAGTTTGTTTGATTTGTAGTCCTAGGAAAAAGGTAAGCTCACCAACTAAGCTCATTTCAAATTCATTTTCTATTATCTTGACAAACTCTTTTAGGAAGTTTGTGTTGGTGGATCCAAAGATTATGTCATCTACTAAAATTTGGACAATAAATATATCTTTTCCTAGGGTTTTAATAAATAAGGTTGAATCAATTTGTCCTTGTTTAAATTCTTTAGAAGTTAAGTAAGTTGATAAACGTTCATACCAAGCCCTAGGTTCTTGTTTTAACCCATATAGTGCTTTAGTTAATTTGTAAACGTGGTCAGGTTTGTCTAAGTCCTCAAACCCAGGGGGTTATCCTACATAAACTTCTTCTTTAATGAATCCATTTAGGAAGGCTGACTTTACATCCATTTGGTATAGCTTAAATCCTTTGTGGGATGCAAAGGCTAACAACATTCTAATGGACTCAAGTCTAGCTACTGGGGCATATGTTTCATCGTAATCTAATCCCTCTACTTGGCTGAATCCCTTAGCTACTAAGCGGGCTTTATTTCTAACTATTTCACCTTGATCATTTAGCTTATTCCTAAAGACCCACTTAGTGTCAATGATGGATTTGCCTTCAGGTTTAGGCACTAGTTCCCAGACTTGGTTTTTCTCAAATTGGGCTAATTCTTCTTGTATAGCTATGATCCAATCAGGGTCAGGTAGGGCTTCATCTATAGTTTTGGGTTCTATTTTTGATATCATAGCTATTTGACTAAGGTTTCTATAGGAGGATCTAGTCCTGACTCCTAGAGTTGTATCACCCACAATTTGATCGGTTGGGTGACTGAGTCTGGGTTTCTTGGTTCTTCTAGAACTTGGTTCGGCCTCCGGTCCGGCTGGTCGGTTTGGTTCACTATTTGATTCGACTCTTTGAGCTGGTTCATTTGTTGGTTCGATAATTGGTTCAGTTGACTCATTAATTGGTTCAATAGTTAGTTCGTTTAAGGGTTCAATTAAAGGTTCACTAGTTTGTTCATTATTTTCTTGATCAGAATTTGATGAAGTTAGGTCTGGATTATCAGATGTTGAGTTGACTTCTTCATCAAATATTAAGTTTGTTGTTTTTTCAATTTTCTTAGTTTGTTTGTTGTAAACTCTATAGGCTCTACTTGTGGTTGAGTATCCTAGGAAGATACCTGGGGATGATTTGGACTGAAATTTTCCTAAGTAGTCTTTGGTGTTTAGGATATGGACTTTGCATCCAAAGACCCTTAGGTAGTGTAGATTTGGGAGCCTATGGTAGTACAGTTCATAGGGTGTTTTGTTGTGTCGCTTGTTAATCAGAACCCTATTTTGGATGTAACAAGCCGTACTAATCGCTTCTGCCCAATATTGGTTTGCTAGGTTAAATTCATTGAGCATAGCCCTAGCGGCTTCCTGTAATGTTCTATTTCTTCTTTCGACTATCCCATTTTGTTGGGGGGTTCTAGGACATGAAAATTCATGTAAATACCCATTGACCTTACAAAATTCCTCGAACCGTTGATTTTCAAATTTTCCCCCGTGGTCACTCCTAAGTCTTTTAATTTTAGTATCGTTTTGATTTTCAATTAATTTACAAAAATCATTAAATAGGTTTAGGGTTTCATCTTTGGTTTTTAGAAACCTAACCCAGGTGAACCTAGAATAATCATCAACTATTACTAAGCAGTATCGGTTCCCGCTTAGTGACTTGGCTCCATGTGAATCAAATAGGTCAAGGTGCAGGAGCTCAAGTGTGGTTTGAGTTAGGTCAGATTGGATTAGTTTGTGATTAGATTTGGTTTGTTTACCTTGATTACATGATTCACATATTAGGTTTTCATTGTTTTTAATTTTGGGGATTCCTTTGATTAGGCCAAGTTGGGTGACTTTTGAGATAGTCCTCAGATTAGTGTGACCTAGTCTCCTATGCCAGAGGTTCGATTGTTCTAACTGAGTTAACATACAGTTGGGTACTGAGGGAAGGTTTATAGTGTATACATTATTTTTCCTAGTGCCCTTAAGTATGATTTCTGAGTCTTGTACATTTCTAATCAGGCAGTTAGAATTGTTGAAGGTGACTATATAACCAGAATCACATAACTGACTTATGCTAAGCAAGTTAAATTTGAAGTTTTCAACCAAAAGAACTTTCTTAATAATAAAGTCAGATTTAAGCTCAATATTACCTGACCCAATTACCTTGAGTGTAGCATTGTTACCAAATGCCACTGAGCCTAGGTTCTTGAACTTGAGTTTGGTGAAATTCAATTTATCTCCAGTCATGTGTCTGGAGCAACCGCTATCCAACATCCATTGGTCCAAATCTTTATGTTCCTACACATAAAGAGTTTTATTGATTTGGATCCAATTAGAGTCAGGAATAGCTTAAATTGAGTTTCACTGCCTAGTCTGTCTCACCCAAATCTAAGGTTTTCAACCACGTTAGCCTTATAAGTTTTGTGAGACAGGTTTTGATAAGTAAAATTATTTTGAAAAATTATTATTTATTTTGAAAGCCTTAAATTAATTTTTGAAAACAGTTAAGTTTATTTTGAAAGAGAATGTTTGAATCTATACTTAACTGAAAATTTGTGTTAGATTTGAATTTGACAAAAAGTAATTTGAATTTGAAATTCAAAAATGGGCTTCCAGGTCTTGGCGAGGCACTAGGCCTTCTTTGGCCGTAGCCTTATTGGATCATCAACCCTTTCCTTGACAAAGCCGTTTAATGAAATTTCATTTCAAAATTAATCTTTGAAAAGTTCTGGCTAACTAGTTTGGATTTTGGATCGGTAGCTTCGGCTAGTTTCACCAGTCTAAAGAGACCAAGTAAACTTGATCTTATTAGAATTGGTTTCCCTAACGTACTATCATCTCACCTCCACCCAATACTATGTTGTCAAATTTCAGTTAGGTTTGTTCAGTCCTTATACTAACTATTTCTAAGCATGGTAAATTACAAAAATTTAAATAAACAATCAAACATGCAATTTGCAATCAAGAATTAAATTTTATCTAACAATAAATATAGTTTTCAGTTTGGCTCTCCCTCGACTAAAGCCACGATAATGATTAGGCAAGATGTGAATCTTGTCCTTGGGGATCCAATACTGATTTGATCCAGTTGGTTTGTTCAGGTACAGTTTAGGTACCCATGCCTGAATTTTACTTCTGGACTGATTCAGTACAGCAAAGTAAGATCTTTGTCAGGATTTGGTTCTATAGCCAAGTCCGGATCGATTTAGAACGGACTTCTGTTTTCCAAGAATCATGTCAAGACCCTTGGAACCAGAAGTGAATCGTTCTAAGGTAGCTCTAAGATCCTTAACCTGAGTTTTCAGGGAGGAGTTCTCTTTCTCAAGTTTTTCAACTTGAGTAGGAGTTCCTACTTGAACTTTCTCAGTTAAGGATTTAGAGTCTGCTCCCTCTTTCAGGAGTTTTACTTCCTGTCGGAGGGATTCGACTCAGAGTTTGGCTTTCGCCAAATCTCGAGAAAGATATGAAATAAGTTCGTTTAATTGACTTCTATTGAAACCACTTACCTTGATTTCGCCGTCTTCTGAAAAGGTTAGTCTGCCGTTGTCTTGTTCAGATTCTGACTCGGTCCCGACTTCTTCTGAGGCGGTCAGGGCTAGTAGGTTTGACTGGGGTGCTTCTCTTCTTCTTCTGAGGAAGATTCGTCCCAAGTTGCTTGGAGTGCTTTTTTTCTTCTTGTCTTTTTGGTCTCCTTTAGGTTTGGACACTTCGTCTTGTAGTGGCCCTTCTTCTTGCACTCGTAGCAAGTCACGTTGGGCTTGCTTTTGTCATTTGTGGGTTCAGCTGGTTCGTCTTTTCTTCGGTTGGTCTTCCTTCTGTTGGTTTGGTTCTTCAATTCTTTATAGTAGCTTCGGGCCAATCGGACCAGCTTAGGTCGATCTCCTTCTTCGTCTTCTGAGTCTGAGTCTGAGTTAGACTCGGGTTCAGGTTGAGGTTTCTTCTTTGTTGACCTTCCAGTTTTTCCTGCAACAAAAGCAATACCTTTCTCGGCCAAATTGCAGTTAGTCTGTTCATGAAGTTCTAATTCGGAAAATAATTCATCTAGTTTAATTTTTGAGAGATCCCTTGAAACCTTGTATGCATCTACCATAGATGCCCACAAGGTGTTTCTCGGGAAAGCATTTAGAGCATACCTTATTAGGTCACGGTTTTCGACCTTGTGACCAACAGTGTGAAGACCGTTCATAAGTTCTTGAATCCAGGCGTGAAGCTGAGCAGCTGTTTCGTTGTCGGCCATTTTGATGGTGTACAGCTTGTTCAGAAGTAGATCTCTCTTACTGATCCGAGTGTCTGATGTTCCTTCGTGCAACTCGATCAATTTTGCCCACAGCTCCTTGGCACTGTTGAAGGGGCCCACCCGGTTCAGCTTCTCTTTTGTTAAGCCACATTGAAGGGTCTGAGTCATCTTTGCATCTACTTCGATTCTTCGTTTCAGAGCGATGTCCCACTCTGTGTAGCTTTGAGGAACTCCTTCAGCATTTGTTGGAATCTCCAGTCCGGACTGGATGATAATCCACATGTCCACCTGTGTTTTCAAGTGGACCTCCATTCGACTTTTCCAGTAGGAAAAGTCTTCTCCACTGAGAAGTGGAGGTCTGGCAATGCTGAATCCTTCTTGCATGGCCATTTAATCTGAAAAAAATAACTAAAAAAAATTTCCCAAGACTTGGTCTTGGATTAGTAGTGCGGGATAAGTAAAATAAAATATCGAGGGGTGTTGCACCAACCTCGATTAACGGGAAAAAGAAAATTCGAAAAAAAATTTGAACGAGAAAAAGAAAATAAAAAAATCTGAAAAATTTTCAAACTGGTGGTTGCACCAAATTTGAACTTCCCCGCTCTGATACCACTTGTTGGATCGAGAGAGACGATAGAGGGGGGGGGTGAATATCGTTAACGTTTTTTGGAAAAACTTAGAGCAAATACGCAGCAGAAATTAAGAAAACACAATCACACAGAGACACGATCGATTTTACTTGGTTCGGAGCCTGGGTCGACTCCTACTCCAAGGCCCACGGTCGTTGACCGTTTACTGAGGGCAATTCTATAATCGCGCAAAGATTCTTACAAAGGATTACAGTTCTAGTACAGTAGTAGTATAACGAAAATAAGAAATTAGTTCTTCGTTACCGACGTCCGATATGGGATGTTTCTCGGAGCAGAGGGATGTCGTCAGCGCTTTCGTGTCGAGTTGGAAGGTTTCTGGAGCGAAGCGCAGGGGCAGAAGAACGTTACAGCGTTGGACGATGTGTTGTGCTGAAGCCTGGGGTCGAGGGCCCTTTTATAGGCCCTGGGGGCGCCCGGAACGTCGGGGGCGCCCCCCACGTGTCACTCGATCCGTCTCGGTCTCGGTCAGCTTCTGATCCCTTCAAACTCGGGATCATATATTGACTGGGGCGCACGGGATGCTGGGGGCGCCCGGATTGACCGGGTCAAACCTTATCCCTTGGCTTCGCTGGCTTCTGTTTCGATGGTTTGCTATTGGGGGCGCCCGGAGCGCTGGGGGCGCCCGGGAGCACGGGGGAGCCCGGGAGCACGGGGGCGCCCCGCCCAGCAGCTGTTCGAAGCCTTCCTTACTTATATTGTTTTGTATGCACCTTGGGGGCGCCAGGGACACTCCGGGCGCCCTACTCAGCCACTGCCTCACTCCTTTGAGGCTCTCTGAGCTGCAGACACTCGTTCCTTTGGTCCTGCATCCAGGGTTAGTCCAAAACAACATAAAATAATAATGTGTTAGTTTATACAGCCTTAGCTGTCTTGGTTCTGACTTTGAGCCTCCAAAATGGAGCTCTAGGTCGAACCGACGCCTACTGTTCCCTCTCGACGGGGAACGCGTCCTCACCTACTCCTCTCGGGAGAATGTACCTGATGCCAACCGCTCCTTTGGTTGGACTTTTTCCTAGCGGTCCTTTGCCAGGTCTTGGATACCGAGCTGTCCTTCGCCCGATGCCTAGCAGTCCTTCGCTAGGGCTTCAGTCCCAAGCTGTCCTTCGCCTGGTGCCTAGCAGTCCTTCGCTAGGGCTTTGTACCCTGGCATTTCTTCGCCAGTGCCTAGCAGTCCTTCGCTAGGGCTTTGTACCCTGGCATTCCTTTGCCAGTGCCTAGCAGTCCTTCGCTAGGACTTTTTAACCTGCACACTAGAGTAACTTGTTAGATAACAAGTAAGACTTAACTTTTGAGCCCTGTTGCCATTATCAAAACTCAGGTTCGACTTGGGTGCTTTCTGCACCAACATAATAATCAACTATTACTAAGCAGTACCGGTTTTCGCTTAGTGACTTGGTTCCATGTGAATCAAATAGGTCAAGGTGCAGGAGCTCAAGTGTGGTTTGAGTTAGATCAGATTGAATTAGTTTATGATTAGATCTGGTTTGTTTGCCTTGATTGCATGATTCACATATTAAGTTTTCATGGTTTTTAATTTTGGGAATACCTTTAATTAGGCCAAGTTGGGTGATTTTTGAAATAATTCTTAGGTTAGTGTGACCTAGTCTCCTATGCTAGAGGTTTGATTGTTCTAACTGAGTTAACATGCATTTAGGTACAAGGGGAAGATTTATAGTGTAAACATTATTTTTCCTAGTGCCCTTAAGCATGATTTCTGAGTCTTGTACGTTTCTAATCAGGCAGTTAGAATTGTTAAAGGTGACTATATAACCAGAATCACATAACTGACTTATGCTAAGCAAGTTAAAATTGAAGTTTTCAACCAAAAGAACTTTCTTAATAACAAAGTCAGATTTCAGTTCAATATTACCTGACCCAATTACCTTGAGTGTAGCATTGTTGCCAAATGCCACTGAGCCTAGGTTCTTGAACTTGAGTTTAGTGAATTTCAATTTATCTCCAGTCATGTGTTTGGAGCAACCGCTATCCAACATCCATTGGTCCAAATCTTTATGTTCCTACACATAAAGAGTTTTGTTGATTTGGATCCAATTAGAGTCAGGAATAGCTTAAATTGATTTTCATTGCCTAGTCTGTCTCACCCAAATCTAGGGTTTTCAATCACGTTAGCCTTATAGGTTTTGTGAGACAGGTTTTGATAAAGGAATTTTTGAAAAACATGATTTATCTTGAAAAACTTAATTAATTTTGAAAACAATTGAATTTATTTTGAAAAGAATGTTTAAGTCTACAACTAACTGAAAATTTGTGTTAGATTCGAATTTGACAAAGAATAATTTGAATTTGAATTTCAAAAATTGGCTTCCAGGTCTTGGCGAGGCACTAGGCCTTCTTTGGCCGTAGCCTTATTGGATCATCAACCCTTTCCTTGACAAAGCCTTTCAGTGAAATTTCATTTTCAAAATTAATCTTTGAAAAATTTTGGTCTAACTAGTTTGGGTCTTGGATCGGTAGCTTCGGCTAGTTTCACCAGTCTAAAGTGACCAAGTAGAGAATACTTGACCTTTTTAGAATTGGTTTTCCTAACGTACTATCATCTCACCTCCACCCAATACTATATTGTCAAATTTCAATTAAGTTGGTTCAGTCCTTAAACTAACCATTCCTAAGTTTAAGCATGGTAAATTGCAGAAATTAAATAAACAATCAATCATGCAAATTGCAAACAAGAATTGAGTTTTATCTAATAATTAATATTGTTTTCAATTTGGCTCCCCCTGGACTAAAGCCACGATAATGGTCTGGCAAGATGTGAATCTTGTCCCTGGAGATCCAGTATTGATTTGATCCAGTTTGTTTGTTCAGGCATAGTTTGGGTACCCATGCCTGAACTTTAGGTCTGGACTGGTTCAGTACAGCAAAGTATGATCTTTGTCTAGATTTGGTTCTATGACCTAGTCCGGATCGGTTTGGAACCGATTTCTATTTTCCAAGAATCATGTCAAGACCCTTGGAACCAGAAGTGAATCGTTCTAAAGCCGCTCTAAGATCCTTAACCTGAGTTTTCAGGGAGGAGTTCTCTTTCTCAAGTTTTTCAACTTGAGTAGAGGTTCCTTCTTGAACCTTCTCAGTTAAGGGTCTAGAGTCAGCTCCCTCTTTCAGGAGTTTTACTTCCTGTCGGAGGGATTCGACTCAGAGTTTAGCTTTCGCCAAATCTCGAGAAAGATAAGAAATTAATTCATTTAATTGACTTCTAGTAAAACCACTTACCTTGATTTCGCCGTCCTCTGAAAATGTCAGTGTGCCGTCGTCCTGTTCTGATTCTGACTCGGTTTCGACTTCTTCTGAGGCGGTTAGTGCGAGTAGGTTCGACTGTGGGATCTCTTCTTCTTCTTCGGAGGAGGACTCGTCCCACGTTGCTTGAAGTGCCTTCTTCTTCCTTCTATTCTTCTTGGTCTCCTTTAGGTTCGGACACTCCGTCTTGTAGTGACCCTTCTTCTTGCACTCGTAGCAGGTCACGTTGGGCTTGTTCATTTCGTTTGCGGGTTCAGCTGGTTCATCCTTTCTTTGGCTGGCTTTCCTTCTGTTGGTTTGGTTCTTCAATTCCTTGTAGTAGTTCCGGGCTAGTCGGACCAGCTTTGGTCGATCTCCTTCGTCTTCTGAGTCTGAGTCTGAGTTAGACTCGGGTTCAGGTTGAGGCTTCTTCTTGGTTGCCCTTCCAGTTTTACCTGCAACAAAGGCAATACCTTTCTCGGCCAGATTGCAGTTAGTCTGTTCATGTAATTCTAATTCAGAGAACAATTCATCTAATTTAACTTTTGAAAGATCCCTTAAAACCTTGTATGCATCTACCATAGATGCCCACAAGGTGTTTCTTGGGAAAGCATTTAAAGCGTACCTTATTAGGTCACAGTTTTCTACCTTGTGACCGATGGTGTGTAGTCCGTTCATCAATTCTTGAATTCGGGCGTGAAGATGAGCTGCTGTTTCGTTGTCGGTCATTTTGATCGTATACAGCTTGTTCAGGAGGAGATCCCTCTTGCTGATCCGAGTGTCTGATGTTCCTTCGTGCAGCTCGATCAGTTTGCCCCACATCTCTTTGGCACTGTTGAATGGACCCACCCGGTTCAGCTCCTCTTTTGTTAAGTCGCATTGGAGGGTCTGGGTCGCCTTTGCATCAGCTTCAATCTTCTGTTTCAGAGAGGTGTCCCATTCTGTGTAGGTTTGAGGTACTCCTTCAGTATTTTTTGGAATCTCCAGTCCGGACTGGATGATTATCCGCATGTCCACCTGAGTTTTCAGGTGGACCTCCATTCTGCTCTTCCAGTAGGAGAAGTCCTCCCCACTGAAGAGAGGTGGTCTTGCAGTGCTGAAGCCTTCTTGCATGGCCATTTTATCTGAAAAATTAAGCTAAAAAAAATATCCCAAGACTTGGTCTTGGATTAGTAGTGCAGGATAAAAAGAAAAATATTTGTCGAGGGGTGTTGCACCAACCTCGAATAACGAGAAGAATTTTGAAAGAAAAGAATATTAAAAAAATTTCGAAAAAAATCCGAAAAATTCTCAAACTGGTGGTTGCACCAAATTTGAGCTTCCCCGCTCTGATACCACTTGTTGGATCGAGAGAAACGATAGAGGGGGGGGTGAATATCGTAAAACATTCGGATTAAAGTTAGAGCAATTACGCAGCGGAAATTTAAATCAAGCACACACAAACACCAAGTTTTTTACTTGGTTCGGAGTCGCGGTCGGCTCCTACTCCAAGGCCCACGGTCGTTGACCGTTTACTACGGGCAATTCTATATTTGCGCAAAACAGTTTACAGAGAGATATTACAAAAGTAGTATAGTAAACTTAAAAACAGCTCTTCGTTACCAACGTCCGGTGTAGATGGAATTTTCGGAGCGGAGGGACGTCGTCAGCGCTTGTATCTCGAGTTGGGAGGTTTCTGGAGCAGAGCGCAGGAGCAGAAGAGCGTAGGAGTGTTGGAAGAATTGTTGTTTGAAGCCTTGGGCTCGAGGGCCTATTTATGGCCCCTGGGGGCGCCCGAAATGTCGGGGGCGCCCCCCCACGTGTCAGCTGATCCGAGTTCTTCTCGGTCAGCTCTGATCCCTTCAAACTCAGGATCAGATCTTGACTGGGGCACCCGAGACGTTGGGGGCGCCCAGGTTGACCGGGTCAGGCTCTTATCCTGTTGGCTTCTCGCTGGCTTGCTTCGTTAGCTTGAGCTAGAGGCGCCCGGGACGCTGGGGGCGCCCGGGAGCACGGGGGCGCCCCGCCCAGTAAGCTGTTGAAGCGAACACTTGCTCCATCTATTTTGTGTTCACCTTGGGGGCGCCCGGGACACTCCGGGCGCCCTGGTCAGCTTCTGCCTCACACCTTTGAGGCTCTCTGAGCTGCAGACACTCGTTCCTTCGGTCATGCATCCAGGGTTAGTCCAAAACAACATAGAGCAATAATATATTAATTTTATACAGCCTTAGCTGTCTTGGTTCTGACTTTAGGCCTCCAAAATGGAGCCCTAGGTCGAACCAACGCCTACTGTTCCCTCGACGGGGAACGCGTCCTCACCTACTCCTCTCGGGAGAATGTACCTGATGCCAATCGGCTCCTCCGGTTGGACTTTTGCCCAGCAGTCCTTCGCCAGGTGCCTAGCTGTCCTTCGCCAGGTCTTCAGTACCAAGCCGTCCTTCGCCTGGTGCCTAGCAGTCCTTCGCTAGGTCTTTGTCTCCTGGCATTCCTTCGCCAGGTGCCTAGCAGTCCTCCGCTAGGGCTTTGTATCCTGGCATTCCTTCGCCAGGTGCCTAGCAGTCCTTCGCTAGGGCTTTGTATCTTGGCATTCCTTCGCAAGGTGCCTAGCAGTCCTTCGCTAGGACTTTTCCTGCACACTTGAGTAAGATGTTAGATAAATATTATACCTTAACTTTTGAACCCTTTTGCCATTATTAAAATACAGGTTCGACTTGGGTGCTTTCTGCACCAACAAGATCTTCTACCTCTTGTTCGACACTAGATTGTGCAATTTAATCCCGTTTGTTTGTTTGATTTTGCAATCAAATCGTAGATGCATTCCTGTCTTCATTTTCTGAAATTCTGCAGTTTTATTTTTGCCATGTTACAGTTTTGTTTGTGCCAAGTTTCTGCAACGTTCCTGAATTAATCAGTCTACTTTCTGAGCATCGGTTTAAGACATCTGAATTCCTTTCCGAACGTTGATTGTGTGAACCTGATCTTAATTTGCTTGTGAGTTTTTGAGTTCAGTGTTCCCTGTTTCAGTTTCCAATTTAAGTCATCTGTTTTCATTTCTGCATTTCTGCAGTAGAGTCCTGCATTGATTTAGCATTCGGTTTTCCCCCTTCTTCATGTATTTATGCAAAACATTTCACTAATATTTTGCCTTCCCAATATGAATTGATCAGCCATTCTGAATTACCAGTTCACAGTTAAACACTTAGCATTAGTTCCTTTTGGCACATCAGATTTTCTTTGTATCAAGTCAAGTTCAATCTCGACACTTTGTATCAAGGGGAGCTTTGGCACTGATTTGTAGCAAGTTATAGGGTACTTCTAGTGTGCTGTGATGTTTGAAATAGATTAGTATCGCATTTAGCATTTCTAAATTTTCCCTGCATTAGTTGGCTTCCAAAACTTGTAGCTAGTTTGAGTTGAGTTTGTTTGTTTGTCTAATTTCTGAATTTCGTATGCTATCATTTGTGTTAAGTTTGTTTATTTCCGGAAATTGCCATCACTTTGTTTAGCTTATTAGCTAAGTCTCCTTTATTTTCCTTGTGCTTTCGTTTCCTCTTGCAACCCAAATCCAAGTTTTATTTGAAACCCAAAAACAATTAATGACACATAATTCGAGCTCAAATCAAACACTTTCAACTAGCCCTAGGAAAATACGACCTGTGACCCCTTTACTACGTTTTCATCCTTTGATTGCAAAAAAAGGGTTTCCAGCTTACACATATCTAAATTTTGAGACCCACATTTGTGACACCTAGTTAGCGGGCATCAAGTACCATATCGAACCTTGTTTTGATATTGGCAAAGGGTTCAAAGTTAAGTATTATTAGTACTCTAACGATGTTACTCAAGTGTGCAGGAAAAGTCCTAGGTACACTAGGCATGAAGTCCTGGTTCTAAGAATTGGGCACCAAGTCCTGACCGCGGGCTGGGCAACTAAGACCTAGTGAGTAAAGCTGGGCACTAAGTCCTGGCCGAGGGTTGAGCACCGAAGACCTGGTGAGTAAAGCTGGGCACTAAGACCTGGTCGAGGACTAGGCACCGAAGACCTGGTGAGTAAAGCTGGGCACTAAGTCCTAGTCGCGGACTGGACACGAAGACCTGGTGAGTAAAGCTGGGCAAAAGTCCAACTGGAGGAGACGGTTGGCAAAAAGGTAAATTCTCCCGAGAGGAGTAGATGAGGATGCATTCCCCGTAGGAGGAAACATTAGGCGTCGATTTGACCTAGGGCTCCATTTGGGAAGCCCAAAGTCAGAACCAAGATAGCTTAGACTGTAAATCATGGTTAATATATCATTTGTATATGCTTTGTGTGTTTTGGAACTAACCCTGGTTGCAGGAACGAAGGGATGAAGTTTCTGCATTCAGGCGCCTCAATGGAGTGAGGCGCCTCACTGGGCTAGGTGCCTGTATTGACACAGGCGCCCCAGTGCAAGGTCAATCCAGCCATTCGAAGCAAACTGCCTCTGGACCAAGTCAAGTGAGGCGCCTGTGTTATCACAGGCGCCCCAGTCAGCTCAGGCACCTCAATGGAAGGGGATAGGCACTGACCAAGTATGCAGATTGGAGTTCTCGCAGAACAGGCCACGTGTCAGGTGCCCCCTTCGATACAGGCGCCCCACTAACTACTATAAAAGGGGGTTCACCCCCAAGGCTTCGATATGAATTGCTTTCAACTCTTATGCTCAAGTGTTCCGCTCTGACAAATTCCGTACTCGTGATTCAAGCACTGACGACGACCCACTGCCGAAAACTTCCAACCTCTACGGTCATCGGTAAAAGCTAATTTTGTTAAGTGCTGTAATTGTTTTTCAATTCTATATTTGTACTCTCGACTTGTAATCTTTTATGAAAATATAGAATTGCCCATCATAAACGGTCAAGGACCGTGGACCTTGGAGTAGGAGCCGACCGCGACTCCGAACCAAGTAAAAACAAATCATGTTAGCGATTGGTTTTTATTTTCCACTGTGCAATTACTCTTCACTTTCTGAAAAAGTTTACGATCGATATTCACCCCCCCTCTATCGATTCAATACGATCCCACATATCTATTTTAGAATAAGAATCACAATGGTCATGGTTGCATTTTATATTTGTTATATGTGTGCAAATTGTCTGTTACTTTACATTGTAGATAATATGGTGTTTGATGCCACACAGAAGATCATGTTATCAGTTCCTTGTAAAGTATATGTAGTGGGTCACAACCGAGATAGATTTGGATAAATTATTGGAATGGTTGTAGTGTAATTTGGTATTAGTCTATCTTCACTATAAAATTACACTAGTGCACTTTGTGTGTATTGAGCTGGACCAATTTGAGGTTGGTCCGGAGTGACCATGAGTTTTGATGTTTGGCAAAGGGTTTAAGTTAGGTTTTCCCTTGTGTACTAATTATGTGTAATTGAGTGTGTAGGATTGCAGGTTTACACATATTGACTCGGCTTGACGACTTCGATACGGTGAAGGGTGGCATGGAGACAAGCTGGAGGCTTGTGTGCGCACCCGAGGGACCTTGATATAGCAGGGACGATGAGTTGAGGGGAGCGGACTTCGAGGCGTATGTGAAGGATGGCATGGAGGCAAGCTGGAGGCTTGCGTGCGCATCCGAGGGACGAGGGCCGAAGATGAAGACGGCGCAAAGGCAATTGTCGAGGCTGCGGATAAGGAGTCAGTTGAGTCGTGAGGGTACGAGTGTTGTGTGATTGTACTTGGGAAGTCCTAGGGTTCGAGTGTTGAGAGAAGTGTACTCGAGAAGAGAAACCCTAGGTGTGTAAGTGGGGCAGTCAACTGCCATTAGGGCAGTCGATTGATAAAACTCACAGAAAGGGAGTCGACCCTGGACCAGTCGACTGCTCCAGGAGGAGTCGACTGGTGGCACTCAGAATTCGAATGTTGGCTGTCAACGGTCAAATTTGAGTGGGGGCAGTCGACTGCCCCATGCCAAATAGAAGGAAAGTCCTATTTAAGAGGGCTTCGTTTTGACCGGGCTCTCTGACGAATTTTGTCTTGGTTAAAGACAAAATAGTAGTCTTGGTACTCAAGTCTTGTCAAGGTGTTGTGGTGAGGTTTTTCCACCCACAAGGAGAGACAAGGGCTAGCCGGAGGTTATCCGGGGAGTGATCCACTGACGAATTCTTGGATTAGTCACCCTTAGGGGTGGATACTAAGTAAATCTTACTGTTAGCATTGCTCTTTACATTGTTAGTTTTATTTTATTGTGTATTCCGCTTGCGCAACTAACCGTGTAGGAAGAAAGAGTTCGAAAATTGCTATTCACCCCCCTCTAGCAACGTACAAGATCCAACAAGTGGTATCAGAGCTTGGTCCGCTCGTGATTGGAATAACCGCCAAGAAGAGCAAAAGCTAGAGAGAAGAACAATGGAAGACAAATTTGGGGATGACATCTACACTCCACCGCCCTACGATCACAAATATTTCGACTTTTAGAGGGCAAGGATCAAGACTTGGTTTGGAATGGAGTGGGAATGTAGAATGATGCTAGACGAGCCCTTCAAGATTCCAAGGGATAAGCACGGGAAGAAGCTTAGGCCTAGATATTGGAATCAAGAATAACAAGCACAATCAAAAGCAAATGAAAAGGTAATTAGTATTTTAGTAAATATTTTACCTAACAATATTTTGAGTGGTGTAGGTAAATATAAGAATGCACATGATCTATGGAAAAAGATAGAGGAATATCATGAGAAACCTACACAAGCCAAAATAGTGGAAAAAGAAAAAGAAATGGAATTGTTGCCATCCGAGGAGGAAGAAGTGTCCACATCCTCAAGTGAGGAAGTATCAAATTCAAGAGTTGAGAGGGAGGAGAGACCCTCATCCATACAAGAACAAGAGGAAGCATCCACTTCATCCAAGGTTGAAAAAGAAGTTAACCTAGCCTCCACCTCCACCAAAGCCAATAAAAAGGACCACATCATATGCTTTGGTTGCAACGAAAAGGGACACTACAAGGACAAGTGTCCAAAGAGTAAGAAAAAGGAGGTAAAATCTACACTCAGTTCAATTCCGGTTAAATCTAACATGAGTTGTAGGATTGGAGAAGCCCAAGAGAAAAGGAAGAGAATTAGATATTTCACGTGTGGCAAGTTAGGACACTACCACACGAAGTGCCCAAAGAGTGGAGAGTTCAAGAAAATGGAGCATCTAAGAAAATGGGAGGAGGAGAAAAAGAAAAGAAGTGTTCAACAAGGAGGAGCTACAGAGGTAAGGGAGGTAATCTCTAACTCTAGATTAAAATGCAACTCAAATTCTAGTTCCTCTATGCATGATGAAAATAGTGTTAATTATCCATCCATGCATGCTAAAATTAGTGAAAATTGTTTGCTTGTGCATAGTTATGGATTTACGTATCATGATAGCAATAGGGTTAACAAGGTAGATAAAAACCCTAGGAACGACATGCATCATTATAGACCTAAGACCTTTGTACCTAAGGATCAAGACATAAATCCCTAAAAGGGGAGGAATGTGCCTAGAAAGGAGGGTAGGTCTAGCGATGTCTAAAGTGGACATATGGACTCAAAGGTTAGAAACTTGGAAAGGAAAAATCAAGCCTTGAGGGCAAGGCTTGATAAATTAGAAAAGATCCTAGAAAGATTCACGATTGGATCAAAGGGTCTAGACATTGTGTTGGGTAGCATAAAACACAACTATGATATATCGGGTTTGGGATACCGGTCTAGAGTCTCCAATGCCAACAAGAAGAAGTATACTGGCAAAGCATATGAATATGGCAAAAAGGAGAAGTCCAAGGATGGCAAGGGGGTGTCATTCAAAGGGAAAGGAAATGACTAAACCAAAGACAAAGTGTCTAAGGTTAAGAGGGTTCGTTTTGTAGGCCAAGAATCACCGAGGGCACACCGGTGTGACCTAGTATAGATTGAGTCACCTAGGGAGGTGGCTAGGGCTAAGAGCTCAAGGGGGAGCTCTAGGAGCCTTTGGGATTCATGGTAAATGGATCTCAAGAGGTTTTCTCCTAGAAAATTAGATGAAATGTGCCAAAAAAGGTTGAAAGACTTGGGTAAGTCTTAAGCCTAGGGAATTGACACATTAAAAGGGATTTTAGGGAGAAAAGGATGAAAATAGTGTTATATTCGAGAAAATTGGTTTTTAATGTGAAAATGCCATATAACTTAGTACTAGGAATGTAATGTGATTGAGTATGAGAAGAGACATCAAGGTGAGGTCGAAATTAGAACCTTTGGACAAGGTTTAAATGATACAATTTAGGAGAAATGGAATTTTGTGTCAATCTTGGAATATGGAGTACATTTGTTTAGAAACATATTTTTTCCAAGTAGATATAGGCTTCACAAATCTCCCTACAAAATTTCAGATTTTTTGGAGATTTGTAGAATTATCTAGGCATTTCTGAAATTGGGCTGAAAACCTGAAATTCAGCTATCAGTCGACTGCCCTGGGGGGCAGTCGACTGATCCAAGTAAATTCAGCCCAGAAACTCTTTGTTCGTTTTGGCAGTCGACTGCCATAGAGGCAGTCGACTGATCTGTAAGAGTAAGCGAAAAAGGGGATATTGGAGAATAAGAATGTGCAAAATTGGAAGCATAGGAAAGGATCATGTCACCTTATAAGAGTTTATGTCATGAATGATATTATATGGTTTGAAGATCTTAAGATTCATTGGATGATATTGAATGATAAGTTTTTGATGAATGAAAAGATATGGAAGTTTCCCATATGTATCTAGGATTAAGAGATAAAAAGGTGGAGACTTTCATCATATTAAGGATATGGAAAAGAAAGAATTGAGGACAATTCCTTGTGTAAATTGATAATGGTTAGAATTGACAAACACAAGGAATCATGAATAAAGTTCAAAGTTGATACAAAGTGCCAAACTTTTAGGAAATTAGGTTTGTACCAAAAGTCAAGCATGTTTGTTGTTTTTCATAGAATCATATTTTTCTAGGATAGGGTATATCCTAGCAAATGTGCTTGCAAACCTTTAAGATTTTTTCGGATTTTGTAGAGTTCTTTTTGGCACTAGGGATAAGGTTACTTGGGAGCAATCCCCTGATTGTGTCAAAGGTAGAAGAACTTGGGTGTTAAGTTGGGTAGAACTTAACCGGTGTTATGGTGTTAAGTTGGGTAGAACTTAACCTTGGTAAAATGAAAATTGGGAAAAAGCATAGGTCAAGGGGGAGGTTGCCTCTTGTTTGCCTTAATTTTCATAAGAAATTTTTGGGGTTTGTATCAAACATGGGAATGGTGATAGATACATGGTGGAATGTATTTTCCCAAGTAGGTATGGGTATCACAAACCTCTCCACAAATTTTGAGAATTTTTGGAGGTTTGTGGAATTTCTGGCACATTTCTGAATGTGGCCTGAAAAACTGATTTTCAGAGTATCAGTCGACTGCCCTGGGGGGCAGTCGACTGGTAAAGGCTGATTTGTGTATCAGCAGCTGGTTTGGTGTCCAAGTGATGTAAAACAAGTGTATGGGGGGGGGTTAGTACACTATGTTTAGGATCATTAGGGATTAAAAGAACCAATAATTGAGATATTGTTGGGTTCTTTTTGATGTTAGGCAAAGGGAGAGAAGTGTTGAGTTTAAGTGGGAAACCAAACACACCTTTGCTAGAAACCCTAGGTTTAGGGGGAGCTGAGATTAAGGGGGAGCATGGTTGCTCCATTCTTGGCGTAAGGGGAACCTGGGAAAGGTTCTTTAAAAACCTTTGTAAGTCCAGTGTAGGCAAAGGGAGAGAAGTGTTGAGTTTAAGTGGGAAACCAAACACACCTTTGCTAGAAACCCTAGGTTTAGGGGGAGCTGAGATTAAGGGGGAGCATTGGTTGCTCCATTCTTGGCGTAAGGGGAACCTGGGAGAGGTTCTTAAAAAGCCTTTGTAAGTCCAGTGTAGGGGGAGCTTGGGAGAAGCGTTAAAAAGCCCATTTTGGTGAAAAATCCTAACTTGGAGGGTTAGGTGTGGAAAATTCTAACTTGGAGGGTTAGGTGTGGAAAATTCCTAACTTGGAGGGTTAGGTGTGGGATGCCTTGGGATAGGATTCATGCATTGCATATGCATTGGCGGTGTAAGTCCAAGATGGAGTCTTGGCAGTGTAAGTCCAGTTGTTTGTTTAGCATTGTTTTTGCTATATATTACTATTTGTTTTCCCTAACTTAAACGTATTGCCAAATATCAAAAAGGAGGAGATTGTTGAGGCAATCTGTGGTCCGGAGTGACCATAAGTTTTGATGTTTGGGCAAAGGGTTTAAGTTAGGTTTTCCCTTGTGTACTAATATGTGTAATTGAGTGTCCAGGATTGCAGGCTTACACATATTGACTCGGCTTGACAGCTTCGGTACGGTGAAGGGTGACATGAAGACAAGCTGGAGGCTTGTGTGCGCACTCGAGGGACCTTGATATAGCAGGGACGATGAGCTGAGGGGCACAGACTTCGAGGCGTACGTGAAGGATGACATGGAGGTAAGCTGGAGGCTTGCGTGCGCATCTGAGGGACGAGGGCCGAAGATGAAGATTGTGCAAAGGCAATAGTCGAGGCTGCGGATGAGGATTCAGTAGAGTCGTGAGGGTACGAGTGCTGTGTGATTGTACTCGGGAAGTCCTAGGGTTCGAGTGCTGAGAGAAGTGACTCGAGAAGGGAAACCCTAGGTGTGTGAGTGGGGCAGTCGGCTGCCATTGGGGTAGTCGACTAATAAAACTCATAGAAAGGAAGTCGACCCTGGACCAGTCGACTGCTCCAGGAGCAGTCGACTGGTGGCACTCAGAATTAGAACGTTGGGTGTCAACGGTCGAATTTGACATGGGGTATGGGGCAGTCGACTGGTGGCGGCCAAACAGAAGGAAAGTCCTATTTAAGAGGGATTCATTTTGGCCGGGCTCTCTGACGAATTTTGTCTTGGTTAAAGGCAAAATAGTAGTCTTGGTGCTTAGGCATTGTCAAGGTGTTGTGGTGAGGTTTCTCCACCTACAAGGAGCGACAAGGGCTAGCCGGAGGTTATCCGAGGAGTAATCCACCGACGGATTCTTGGATTAGTCACCTTTAGGGGTAGATACCAAGTAAATCTTACTATTAGCATTGCTCTTTACATTGTTAGTTTTGTTTTATTGTATATTCCGCTTGCGCAACTAACCGTGTAGGAAGAAAGAGTTCGAAAATTGCTATTCACCCCCTCTCTAGCAACGTACAATATCCAACAATTATGATGTACATGCTCTTAATCCTGATATAATAACGAGCGTATGTACTTAATAGTCTTTTGTGCTCAGAGGCTTGCTTGGTGCTGTGGCGAGGTTTCTCCACCCACAAGGAGCAACGAGGACTAGCCGGAGGTTATCCGGGGATTGATCCACCGACGGATTCTTGGATTAGTCACCCGTCCGGGGTGGATACCAAGTAAATCTTCCGTGTTAGCATTGGTTAGTATTTGTTTGATTGTTTTTATTGTATATTCTGCTTGCGCAACTAACCGTGTAGGAAGAAAGATTCGACGAAACGCTATTCACCCCCCCTCTAGCGGACACATTCGATCTATCAATTGGTATCAGAGCAAGAACCGCTCTTGATCGGACTAACCGTCGAGGGAGCACACGCTAGAGGGAAAAGAAAATAGAAGATAAGTTGGGGGACGACATCTACACTCCGCCGGCCTACGACCATGAGAATTTCGAATATTGAAAAGCGCGAATGGAGGCTTGGTTCGGAATCGAGTGGGCATGTCGAATCGCGCTTGAAGAGCCATATGAGACTCCAAAGGATAAGCACGGGAAGAGGCTTAGGCCTAGATATTGGAGTCAAGAGCAACAAGAACAAGCAAGGACAAATGAAAAGGTAATAGGTATATTGATTGATATTGTGCCTAACAAAATTTTGAGTTGTGTAGGGGCATACCAAAATGCATGTGAATTGTTGAGCAAATTGAAAGAATATCATGAAAGTCCTACACAAATTCAAGAGCCCAAGGAGAAAAATCGAATGAGTCAAGAAGAAGAAGAAGAAAAGGAAGTATTTACATCTTCAAGTGAGGGAGAGAATGAAAGATCATCAACCTCCTCAAGAGAAGAAGAGGAGGTATCGATTTCAAGAATTGAGGGGGAGGAGAGACCCTCAACCGTACCGGATCAAGAGGAAGCATCCACATCATCAAAGGTTGAAGAAGAAGTCAACCTAGCCTCTACCTTCACCAAAGCCAAGACCAAGGACCATATTACATGTTTTGGTTGCAACGAAAAGGGGCACTACAAGGATAAGTGTCCAATTAGTAAGAAAAAGGAGGTACTCTCTACACTCATTTCAATTCCATTTAAATCTAATATGAAGTGTAGGAGTGGAGAAGCCCACGAGAAAAGGAAGAAAATTCGATGCTTTACATGTGGAGAGATGGGGCACTTTCACACTAAGTGTCCTAGAAAAAGTGAGCTAAAGAAAATGGAGCACTTGAGGAGATGGGAGAAAGAAGAAAGGAAGAAGAGAAGAAGCCCACATCAAGGAGGAACTCTAAAGGTAAGGAAGGTAACTCCTAACCTTAAGCCAAAATGTAATTCAATTTCAAGTTCCTCTTGGCATATTAAAAATCATATTAATCATTCGTCCATGCATGGTAGGATAAATGAAAATTGCCTACTTGTGCATAATTTTAGTTTTAAGTACAATGATAGAAATAGGAGTAACAGGGTAGTTCAACACCCTAAGAAAAGCATGCATCATAGTAAATCTAGGACCTTTGTACCTAAGGATCAAGACACTAATCCCAAGAAGGGGAGGAATATGCCTAGAAAGGAGGTTAGGCCTAGGAATGTCCAAGGTGGACATATGGGTTCTAGGGTTAGAACTCTAGAAAGGGAAAATCAAGCATTGAGGGCAAACCTTGATTCATTAGAAAAGGCTCTAGAAAGATTCACGATTGGATCTAAGGGTTTAGACATGGTGTTGGGTAGCTTAAAACCCAACTATGATAGATCGGGTTTGGGATACCGATCTAAGACCTCCAAGGCAAACAAACATAAGTATGCTGGGAAAGTATACAATTATGGCAAGGAGGGAAAGTCCAAGGATGACAAAGGAGTGCCATCCAAAGGGAAAATGAGTGACTTAACCAAGGACAAGGTGTCCAAGGTTAAGAAGGTCCATTTTGTAGGCCAAGAAACACCGGGGGCACACCGGTGCGGTCTAGTGTGGGTTGAGTCACCTAGGGAGGTGGCTAAGACCAAGAGCTCAAGGGGTAGCTCTAGGAGCCTTTGGGGTCCATGGTAAATGGATCTCAATAGATGATTTCCCTAGGACGGCCTAGGTAGACTAGGAAATTAGGTGAAATGTGCCAAAAAGTGATTGAAAGACTTGGGTAAGTCTTAATCCTAGGTTTTGGCACATTAAAAGGGAATTTAGGGACAAAAATATGGAAATACGGTTATATTGGATAAAATTAGGTTTTAATGGGCAAATATCATGTAATTCACTGATAAAAATGAATTGTGACCAAATATTAGAAGATACATCAAGGAAAAATCACAATTAGAACTTTTGGGTTGAGTTTAAATGATACATTTTAGAGAAAGTTGAGTTTCATGCCAATCTTGGGATCCGGAGTACATTTGTTTGGAAATGAATTTTTCCCAAGTAGACATTGGCCCCATAAATCTCCCCACAAAATTTCATAATTTTTGGAGATTTGTAGAATTATTTAGGGATTTCTGAAATTGGGCTGAAAAACTTGAAAATCAGGTATCAGTCGACTGCCCCAGGGGCAGTCGACTGGTCTCGAGCTTAGAAACTCTCTGTGAGTTTTGGCAGTCGACTGCAGTCGACTGATCAGTGAGAGTTTACAAAAAAGGCCTATTAGGTGATAAGAAATTGCAAAATTGGAAACATAGGAAAGTATCATGGTATCTTGAGAGATTTTATGGATTGACATTATATGATTTGAAGATTCATAGACTAATATTGAATGATATTGGATAATCAACTCTTGATGAATGAACAAAATATGGAAGTTTCCCACATATGTTTAGGATTAGGAGATAAAAAGGGAAGTATTGAGGATAATTTCGTGTGTGAAATGACAATAATGGAATTGGCAAACACATGACATTATGGTTACATTTGAAAATTGATACAAAATGTCGTTAGAGTTTGTACCAAAAGTCAAGCACATTTGTGGTCTTCATGAAATCTTATTTTTCTAGGATAGGGTATATCCTAGCAAGTGTGCTTGCAAATCTTTAGGTTTTTGTTGGGAATTGTTGAGTTCTTGGTGGCACTAGGGATAAGGTTGCTTGGGGGCAATTCTTTAATGGTGGCCAAGAGAGAAGAACTTGGTTGTTAGTTTGGGTAGAACCTAATTTGAGTCTATGGTGTTAAGTTGGTTAGAACTTCACCTTGGAAAATAGAAATTGGGAGAAGACATAGGTTAAGGGGGAGGTTGCCTCCTTGTTTGCCATAATTTTCATGGAAAATTTTTGGGTTTTGTGTCCAACTTGGGATCCATGATAGATACATGGTGAAATGTATTTTTCCCAAGTAGGTATAGGTACCACAAAGTTCTCCACGAAATTTGGGATTTTTTTGAGAATTGTGGAATTTCTGGTGCAATTCTGAAATTGGCCAGAAAATTGATTTCCAAAGTATCAGTCGACTGCCAACAGGGGCAGTCGACTGGTCAGGGATGGTGTGGGTATCCAGCAGCTGACTTGGTCCAAATGATGGAAAACAAATGTATGGGAGACTCGTACACATTATTGGGGATTAAAAGAACCGATAATTGGGATATTATTGGTGTCTTTTTGATGTTAGGCAAAGGGGGAGAAGTTTGGGTGTAAGTTGGGAAACCAAACTTACCTTTGCATGAAACCCTAGGTTTAGGGGGAGCATGGTTGCTCCATTCTTGGTGTAAGGGGGACCTTCGAGAGGTTCTTAAAAAGCCTTTGTAAGTCTAATGTAGGGGAAGCTTGGGAGAAGCCTTAAAAAGCCCATTTTAGTGAAAAGTCCTAGCTTGGAGGACTAGGTGTTGAAAAGTCCTAACTTGGAGAGTTAGGTGGGGGATGCCTTGGGATAGGATCCAGTTTTGAATTGCATATGCATTCATTTAGCATTATTTTCTATTGACTACTATCTTGCTTTCCCTAACATAAACGTATTGCCAAACATCAAAAAGGGAGAGATTGTTGAGGCAATCTGTGGTCCGGAGTGACCAAGTGTTTTGATGTTTGGGCAAAGGGTTTAAGTTAGGTTTACCCTTGTGATCTCATATGTGTATGTTGAGTGTGCAGGTTGTACAAGTTACACATATTGGCTTGGCTGGACGACCTTAGTACAGTGAAGGGTGGCATGGAGGCAAGCTGGAGGCTTGCGTACACATCCGAGGGACCTTGGAGAGCAGGGACGATGAGCTGATGGGCGCGGACTTCGAGGCATGCGTGAAGAATGGCATGGAGGCAAGCTGGAGGCTTGCGTGCATCCGAGGGACGGGAGCCGAAGATGAAGAGGGCGCGAAGGCAACAGTCGAGGCTGCGGAGGAGGAGTCAGTCGAGTCGTGAGGGTACGAGTGCTGTGTGATTGTACTCTGGAAGTCCGTGCGGAGTGAATTATACTCGGGGAGTGTAAACCTAGGACTAGTAAGGGACAAGTCGACTGCCCTGGGAGTAGTCGACTAGTAGCGGCTGGTGAGCTGGCAGAATTCGAACGTTGGAGTGTGAACGGTCGAATTCTGAGTGGGGTAGTCGACTGCCCTGGGTGCAGTCGATTGCCAGCGAGGGTTTTCAGCCCGAGTTCTATTTAAAGAGAACTCGGTTTGGGCTGAGACTCTGGACGAAACTCGCTTAGGTAAAGTGAGTTAGTAGTCTTTTGTGCTCAGAGGCTTGCTTGGTGCTATGGCGAGGTTTCTCCACCCACAAGGAGCGACGAGGATTAGCCGGAGGTTATCCGGGGATTGATCCATCGACGGATTCTTGGATTAGTCACCCGTCCGGGGTGGATACCAAGTAAATCAACCGTGTTAGCATTGGTTAGTATTTGTTTGATTGTTTTTGTTGTATATTCTGCTTGCGCAACTAACCGTGTAGGAAAAAAGATTCGATGAAACGCTATTCACCCTCCCTCTAGCGGACACATTCGATCTATCACCGTCTTCCTTTGGCCAGCGGCAACAAGAGGAGGAGCTAGTGGCCGGTGGCGCAAGGAGAGCTTTCTCCTTTGTGGTCGACGCAAGCAAGAAGAAGGAAGAAAGTGGTGTTTGGTGCCTTTGTTTCTTGAAGGATCGTCGCCCACACGACGTCCAAGAAGAGGATAAGAATACAGTAGAAGATCAAGAGGTAAAACAAGAAGTATAAGTTTTGTTTTCATGCTTAGTTTATTGTATTTTGTTTTTATTTTAGACTCCGAAATCAAACACAAAAATCGGCAATCCATAATTCATCATCTATTCCACGGCTAATCGATAAAGGAGTTAGATTGTTTGAACAACAAGTTTGTTCAAGCGATAGCTCAATCAAATAGCACGATGCTGAAGTAGGTCGTTTGAAAAGTTTTTTTTCCATCCGGATTAGTTTTAATTAATAGAATTTTAATCCGGGGATATAGAGAGGAAACCCGTTCCACAACGAAACCAACAGTGTTGTTGGCTAAAACTAAAGTTTAGGTCTTTGGGTGTGATAACCTAAAGAGGGGAGGATTAAATTGCACAAACCCTAAACATAGGGTGAGGTTTTAAACCCCCAAACCTCGGGGGGTTAAAATGTAATGTTACACCTCTCTTATAAAAGCTCTCTTTCTTCTCCTCCTCTGCCCGATCTCTCCTCTACGCAATCGGCCAAAAACTTCTTCTCCTTCTTTGGTGTTGCTCGACACCATTAATCGAAGAGACATGGCCGCTGGCGACGTCCCTTTCCTCCGTAAGGTTTCATCAGCAGTGATCCAGGCTTAAGTATGTTTCACTCATTCTCGATCTAATGAATAACCTCCCTTGATATGGAGTCTTGATTTGTTTCCCTCCGATCTAGAGCGTTGCTTTTCCGTGTAGTGATGTGCACCATTTCCACCAGAGGGTGGGTCACAGAGGAAATCTTTGGGGGAAAAGAAACGTTGATAGTGATCTTCCCTGTGATTGCTTATCCCAAGTAAGATCCAAGTCTAGAGTTTTTTGTTCTTTTATTAGACTTGGATTTCCTGTCTGGTTTAGGGATGGATCTTGTTTTGGAGGAAGAATGGGGTATCAACTAGGGTTTAGATGCGTAGGGATCTCTATGCGACAACAACTTAAAAATATAGCAGAAAACAAGATCCCTTGAATGATTCATGCGAAAAATCCGTACAATGTTTGAACTATCTAATTGATATACCTTTGGTGTATGTCCTTCGCTTATCCCGTTAGTCCTTGATTCACCAGATCTTTTACATGTTCAAAATGTTCGTGCCTCTAGTAGTATCTACACAATCATGATCTAAGCCTCAAAGAAGAACCACCTCAGTTGTACTAACAACTTTGAGATGGTTCACAAAAAACAAAAACCAAAAACCCACCAAAGGGAGTTTTGGCCAAGCAAGAGGGATAGGAGGAAGAAGAAGGAGAGAGACACCCTTTTTATTCTACCAAAATGACCCTTTTATTATAGTCAAGCTTTAGAATACAAAAGGTCTTTGTGATTTGGTCTTCTCAACCTATAAATTGTTGAGACAATCTATGATCTATGTAACCATGTGTTTTGATATTTGGGCAAAGGGTTTAAGTTAGGTCTGCCCTTGTATTTGATGTGTATTTGAGTGTGCAAGTTCTGCAGGATACACATAGACTCAGCTTAATGGCTTCGGGTCTGGTGAAAGATGGAGCATCTGAAGGACCGTGGATAAGGCAGCAAGGATGAGCCGAGAGAAGCGCAATTCGAGGCATACGCGAAGGATGACATTAGGACGAGCTAAGGGTTTGTATACATTCGAGGGATGAGAGCCAAAGTAAAAAAGGCTTGACGACAACAGGTCAAGGGTACAATGAAGATTCAAGAGAGTCACGAGGAACCGTGGACCCAACAATGAAGATCGAGGCCGAAGGAAGCTCCAGAAGTTAAGACGTGAAGGATGGAGTGTTGGGTTTTTCGGGCCGCGAAAACCGCCTTTTCGCGTCGCGAAAACCCCGAGAACCCAAAGCCATGGATCTCGTGCGAAGAAAAATTTCGAAACAAAAATCACGTATTCATTTCATGCTCAAAACTCGATCTACTCCTAGATCTAAAGAGGGATAAACCATTTTACCTTTGGTGCGTGCCCCGCTTAATCCCGCTCGCTCCTTTTGGATGTCGGATCTCTAGGACGTCAAGTGCCGTCCCTCTAGAAGTATCCACACGAACAAAGTGGATGGAGGAAACCCTTTAGGTGTGCTAGCACCTTTCAAGGGTTCGGCCAAGAGGAGAAGAAGAAGAAGAGCACCAACACTTGGAGGAGGAAGAAGAGAAGACACACCAATGAGAAAAATGGAACAAAACCTTGTTTTGTTCTCTCATTGTGGCCGGCCACATAATGGCCATTAATGGCCATTAAGTGGCCGGCCATAATGGCCATTAATGGCCATTAAGTGGCCTGCCATAACCCCCTTTCAATTTGAATTCAAATTCAAATGGGGGGGGGTTACAACCTTTGGAGATGATGTGGAGCATCATCATTGGTCAAATACCAAGCCAAGTCATCACTTGGTCAAGTCAAGGTGAGGTGACCTTTTGGTCAAGTCAAACTTACCTTTTATAGACTTTCCATATTTAGTCAAGTCAAACTTGACTCCATTTCTTCTCCCATGTCAAGTCTAACTTGAAGTGGAACCAAGTCAAGTCAAACTTGATTTGGATTTGGGTCAAGTCAAACTTGCCTTTTATGGACTTTCCATATTTAGTCAAGTCAAACTTGACTCCATTTCTTCTCCCATGTCAAGTCTAACTTGAAGTGGAACCAAGTCAAGTCAAACTTGATTTGGATTTGGGTCAAGTCAAACTTGCCTTTTATGGACTTTCCATATTTAGCTAAGTCGAACTTGACTTCATTTTTTCTCCATCTATTTGTTCTTTGCGTGTGACCCTATAGGTTCTTGTAACGTTGGCAATGATTCTAACCTCTTAGAAACATAAGCAATGAGCGGTATCTAGCAACACATCATTGCTACCTAAGTTACAAGAATGTTGAGATCCAACATCACCAATGTGACTACTAATTATGACTTTCATAATATGTGACAATGTCCTTCTATCGTCGATATCTAGATTGATCTTCTATGAAGCATAGACCATGTCATCCTCCAATCAATCTATGTGTCTTGAACTCCAAGTAGACTCACTATAATCAAATAAGCTCAATATCTCATATTGCCTTATTTGGGCATGGCCATGCACTTAGTGATCTCACTCTATCAAGACTATGATATCTCTCCCGTCATATAGGAGGGATAGATCCCATCTACATCACTCACATCCCTCCGCATAATTTGTTACATACCCAGTAATCGCCTTTATAGTCCACCCAGTTACGGGTGACGTTTGACGAAACCAAAGTACATAACTCCTTATGTAGGGAACTATGGTGACTTCAGGTCTAAGGACTAATAGTCATACTAATAGTCACATGAGAAAGTATATGACACTCATATAACGATCCATGATACTTTCTCATGGTGGGTCATTCAGTATACATTCTCCAATGCATACTCATGTGTCAACTTGATATCTCATATCCATGACTTGTGAGATCAAGTCATCGTGTTGACCTACATGCTAGTCTCTATGCATTAACATTGTCCCTGAATGTTAATACTTGACTAGGAATAATTAAGAGTAGTGTTCTCTATATCATCTCACTATCGATTCAACCAATCGATTGATATAGATATGAACCTACTACCAAGGACGTTATTACACTTAGTTATTTGGCACCAATACAAGTAAGTATAATAACCATAATCAAATGCCTTTATATATATATATATGAAATATGATACAATGAGTCCATACAACAACCATCACATGATTGGCTCTAGGGCTCTCACTAACATGGAGAGTCATCCGAGAGATGTGAGGCTGATGGAGGAGGCCAGAAGGCTAGGTCTAGGTTGGTCGTACGAGGACGAGTGCTGAGTTAATGTACTCGTATTGAAACCTTAGGTTTAGGGTTTTACTAGTTCAACTGATATGGGATTAGTCGACTGGTTGAGGGCATAGAAAGATCAGTCGACTGATCTTTCTACGCAGTCGACTAGTATCGGCTGAATTCGAACATTGGGTTACAACGTTTGAATTCGACAGCTGCTAGTCGACTGGTATTGACACTAGTCGACTGGTAACAGCTAGATCAGTAGAACGAGTTCTATTTAAGAAAACTCGGGAAGCTTGAGTAAGGTTGACGAAATTGGACTTGTTAAAGGCTAATTAGTAGTCTAAGCTCTCAGAGGTCATGTACGAGGTTGTGGTGAGGTTTCTCCACCCACAAGGAACTACGTGAGCTAGTTGGAGGTTTTTTGGGGACTCATCCACCAACAGATCAGGATTGTCCACCTTACGGACAATCGTGGAATAGGAGCTTTATCTCTGAAACACATTAAATGGTTTATCTTCTTGTTTAGTTTAGTTTAATTATATTTTCGCTGTGCAAACTAACAAGTGTAGGAGAAAATCAAGCGAATTGAGGGGCAACGTCAATCACCCCCCTTAGATGGCCATCCGATCTCGTATAAGTGGTATCAGAGCGGGTCGCTCTCCATCAGACTAACTATTGATGAAGCAAAGAAGATGCCCAATTTTGCGGTTCAGCTAAAATTTGAAGGAGGAGGCTATATGACATCTCCTTTTGGATGGTGAAGATGAAGGCCTTCTTTGAAATGGATTGGGATATAAGTATGGCGATTGAGGAATCGTTCGAAGTTTCGAGAGACAAGAAAGGGAAGAAGCTCCGACCAATATATTAGACCGAGGAGCAACAATCATAATCAAAGGCAAATAATAAGGTAATATCAATTTTAATAAATATTTTATCTAATAATGTGATCAACCGTGTACGTAATTATGAGAACGCCCATGAATTGTGGAGCAAAGTCAAAATGGTTCTATGGGAAGAACTAAAATCTACACAAGAAGAAGAGCCCAAGAAGATGAGTTTAATTGTCCAAGAGGTAGAGGTGGAGCAATTGAATGTTGACTCATGTACAACATTCGTGGAGGAGAAGAAAGAAGAAGAAGCATCATCTGACTCCGACAATAAAGAAATCACATTCATGAGTGCGGATGAACGATCTATAGCATCCAAGGTTGAAGAGGAAGCCAAGACAAATAAAGAAGAGATTTGGAAGTTAACCTTGTGAGTGCCTCCACCAGAGCTGAATCAAATGATCACATTATTTACTTTAGATGTAATAAGAAGGGACACTACAAGAGTAGGTGTCTATTGGGTAAGAAGGAAGTATTTCCTAAACTCAATTCAATTCCCTTAGATTCTAATTTGAGTTGTAGGAAATAAAAGAATAAGAAGCACATTCGATGCTTCACGTGTGGTGACCAAGAACACTACCATACCAAATGCCCAAAGAAAGGAGAGTTCAAGAAGCTAGAGCAGTTGATGAAATGAGAGAAGAATTTGAAGAAGAAAAGCTCACATCAAGGGAGAGCTACAAAGGTAAGGGAGGTAACCCTAACTTTAAATGTAAATCAAATTTAAATTCCTCCATGCATGTTAGGAATAATGAAAATTATTTACCCATGCATATTTTTGATTTTAAATATAATGATAGGAATAGGGTTAATAATGCATATCAAAATCCTAGGAAATCAAGTCATGATAAACCTAAACATGATAAACCTAAAGACCAAAGCATAAATCCAAAGAAAAAGAGACATATGCCTAGACAAATGGGTAGGTCTAGGAATGTCCCTGGTAGACATATTGATTCTAGGGTTAAAACCCTAGAGAGACAAAATCAAGCTTTGAGGGCAAAGCTTGAGAAGTTAGAGAAAATCCTAAATAGATTCACTATTGGATAAAAGGGTTGGGTATCTAAAAATTCAACAATGATAGATCAGGTTTGGGATACCGATCTAACTCATTCAAGGCCAATGACAAGATATATGCTAAGGTAGCATATAATTATGGCAAGGATGGAAAGTACAAAAATGGCAAAGGAGTATCATTTAAGGGTAAAAAGACATTAACCAAGGACAAGGTGACCAAGATTAAAGGGAAGAACTTTACTAAGGACAAGGTATCCAAGGCTAAGAAGGGCACTTTTGTAGGCCAAGGGTCACCGAAGGTACACCGGTGTTGCCTAGCAATTGTGGAAGAGTCACCTAGGGAGGTGGCTAAGGCTATGAGATCAAAGAGCCAATTTGGGACTCATGGTCAATGGATCTCAGGAGAATGTCTCTTGAAAGTCTAGATGGACCATGGAGTATGCCAAAGGGTTTGGAGACAGATTTGAGTCTCAATCCTTGGATTTTAGCACATGTAATTTGAGTTTCTTACAAGAAATATGACATTGGGGTCATATTACATAAAAATTTAGTTGTTGATGTATAGATTGTTGGGATCGGATGGCTAGAGAGGGGGGTGAATATAGCCAACCACTTTTCTTTGAAGAGCTTAGCAATATTTCTGCACTTAAACTATCAGTAGCACAGCGGAAAGAGTAGAAAACAGATTATGCAGAAAATGTAATGAAAGCGAAACAAACACAACTAGCAAGATCGCTAACAAGGAGGGTTTACAAGGTTCGGGGATAACTTGCCCCTACTCCTTGGCGTGCCCTTAAGGTGGGCGATCCCTTGATCGTCGGCAGATCAAGCCCCGGTGATCACCGGATATAAAGCAACCTCCTTCTCGGTGGAGAAACCTCTCCACAGTGTGTTTCAAACAAGGATATAGGTTAAGCACAAAGAAACAACAAGAAGGATCTTACTCAAACACTTAGCAAGGACTAAAACACAGCAAGCTTCCCTGAGCTCCACCCAGTAGCGATCTCACGCAGAACCCTTCTCCATGTCTTCCCACTGTCGGACTCCAAGCCTCTTGTTTTCTCCTTCAAGCGCTCAAGTATGATGATTGCTTTTCAATAGCTTGCTCAGAATGATTAAAGAACACAAGAACAGCAAGCTTAATGTGGAGCAAAACAGAACGCAGGAACTCAAGAGCACAAGAATCAATCGTTCCTGAACACTACAACTCTCGTTCCTTTTGTTTCTCCGCTAAGCAACAGATGATCTCATCTCCAGCAGCCTACAGCTGCCTCACTGCCAACGCGCCAGCTACACTGAACCCTAACTGAACTTCCTGAGCTCCCTCAGGCAAGCTTCAGTCAGCAGCTTCAGTCCTGCATCCAGCCGTTGCAACCTGTGTGGAGAAAGGGACAAACCTGCTCCAAGGAAAGCTCTCTTTGACTTCTCCTTGAGTGTTTGAATCCTCCCTGTCACCTAAAACTTACTCAGAGTATTAGAGTAGCAAATCAAACAACATATCAAATATCAGAGGAAAGTGGCAGCGAATCGGTTGTGTTCAGACGCGATCAGAGCGTCTGACAATGCAATTTGAATTAAAGTGATCGGTCATCGGACCGATCAGAGAGCCTCCTGATCGGTCACCGGACCGATCAGGCTGGTTCCAGACCGATCAGGTTCCGTCCTGATCGATCCCCAACGCTCAATCAGAAATCACGATTTCTTTGAGATTCTCCTGGACCGATCACCAGACCGATCCCAGGTCGTGGATCGTTCACCGGACCGATCCACCTTTATATTGGGCGATTTCTGAGTTTCGCAGGCTAAGCCCTCTGATCGGTCACCGGATCGGTCAAGCAGACTCCTGATCGGTCACTAGACCGATCAGAACCTTACCAGACCGATCAGGCTCCGTCCTGATCAATCATAGAGAGGAACCTGTGACACTTGATCGTTCTCCGGAACGATCTGCACAGTGATCCTGATCGGTCACCAGACCGATCAGGAGCAGTTCAGCAAGGGAACTCAACCTCACTGCTCACTCCCTGATCGGTCACCAGACCGATCAGGAGCCAGTCAATGGGTGAAACGCATACTCCCTGATCGGTCACCAGATCGATCAGGAGCAGCACAGTAGGTTCCCAACCTCACTGTGTGCTCCCTGATCGGTCACCAGACCGATCAGTCATCGCTGGATCGGTCACCAGACCGATCCACGAAGGAGCAGCGTGCCAGAATCCCTGATCGATCACCAGACCGATCCAGGGACTCAAACTCAGCCCTCCAAGCTAAGTTTCCATCCACCTTAGCCCTCCAAGCTAAGGATTTTCCATCTAACTCTCCAAGTTAGGACTTTTCACCTAGCCTTCCAAGCTAGGACTTTTCACCTAGCCCTCCAAGCTAGGACTTTTCACCCAACCCTTCCGAGTTAGAACATCATCTAACCTAGCCCTCCAAGCTAGGCACCTGACCCTCCAAGCCAGGACTTTTTCACCTAATTCTCCAGGATGGGAATTTGCACCTAACCCTCCAAGTCAGGACTTTTCACCTAGCCCTCCAAGCTAGGACTTTTCACCCAACCTTTCCGAATTAGGACTTTTCCAACACCTAGCCCTCCAAGCTAGGACTTTTCAACACCTAACCCTCCAGGTCAGGACTTTTCAACACCTAGCCCTCCAGACTAGGATTTTCCATCTCATGCCTGATCCCCGACCAGGACTTTAATCATAATCATCATAATCAACCTAAACTAAAATCGATGTCAACACCAAAACAACAATCAGGGCCAGACTGCATCAACAATCTCCCCCTTTTTGTTGTTTGACAATCCGATTTTAAGTTTAGAGATCTCAATCAATTTTCTCAACTTTGGAATCATAGGGGAATCCAGATCCTCCCCCTACAATATGGTCATTCTAAACTTAACAAATCCACACTCTCCCCCTTTGTTGAACACCGAAAAGGAGCTAGAGGGGCTGTTAAGTTTTAAACAAACTCCCCCTCAACCCTAGGGGTATCCCAAATCAACAAAGATGTGATAATTTATGGAATAACCATACGAACTCATGTGAAAAAGATATAGCAAGACATAGCAATCACATGCATCATATGAGTATGAAGTATAAACCCACAAAGCATGCCGTAATATCCATAAATATAAAGTAGACATGGCATTGTAAGCATAAATATGGCAATTTAGCAAACATGCAGATGATACTCATATAACCAGCATGGCATCAACAATAGGCATACTATCATGTGATAAAAACATAATCATGGTAATATAGCACAAATCCAAATACTAGTCATCATAGCATCATCAAACAGTAACATCTTAAGCAAGATGGAACATAAAGGTCAGGATGTACACATCCGTCAAAAACAACAAACATGAACATAGAGCGGTCAATCGTCAGTTGGATCATCGTCCGAATCATCAATGTAGATGATATCTCCTGGTGAAGGGCCACTGGGAGATGCACCATCTGGAAATGTATGATGATGTGGCCGAATGGCATATAGACCGACTGGGATGAAGGCATACTGTGTATGATGATAGAGAAGTAAACCGAAGCCACTGGGTCAAAATCTAGCTGCTGATGCAACCCGTAAAGCATCAAGCAGTGGAACGGTCGAATCTCATCGAGATGTTTCGAGGTAGTGGGAAGGAGACAATTGGTGATGATTTTAAACAACACATAGTCAACAGGGGAGAGACGAAGAGCAGGAAACGTGGGAAAGTCACGGGTGCACTCACCAGAACCCCCTGGCCTGGGGTGGCCTAGGAAGTACTCGTAGATGGAATCGGGAGTCACTCCATCGAAAGGAACTGGAAAAGGGTTAGGAGGGAATGGATAGAGAAAGAAATCATTGTCTGACCGGCGACAGCCGAGAAAATCAGTGAAAATAGATCGATTGAAATCGAGATCGATACCAGCAACACGGGTTCTCCATCCCGTGCCCTCTCCACTCACCATGTTACTATAGAACTCAGAAACCAAATCAAGGTTGATCGGTCCTTCAAAGTGTAATATGGGTTGAAGATTATAAAATTCAATTCGTTGTCATATTGTTGGACAGTGTTCATAGATAAAAGTTGGGTCTATAGTTCGACACGGCATGAGTTTAAAATTGTGCCATTGAAATTTGAGAGCAAGACCGATATTCTGAAATCGAGTATGTGGGGGAGGTGGAGACCTTGAGGGAGGTGTAGATGAAGAAGGAGTCTTCCCCCTCGAGTTGCCTTCAGCTACCTCCTTTCCCTTAGCAGATTTTCTAAAGAGTTGAATGGACCATGATTTAAAATTTAATGCATTTGGTAAGATTGATCATACAAATAGGTTGAAGCAAGAATTGATCATTTATAGGATGAGACCCAATCATTAGATCGAAAGGAAATTTTGATCATAAGGTGAGAAAGAGGGTCACGGCAAAGGCAAAAAGATCAAGACACCACAGCAAGAATAAGAGCAAAAACATGATTAGCTTCATAAACAAGCATCATAGACTGGTATGAATGAAAAACCAAAGCAAAAACTTACTTTGGTGCCATCGTTGTCGTTTTTGGAAGTGTAGAGGAAGAAACCGTGCGCAGGAAACGTGCTCTCGGCGCAAGAGATGGTCGCAGAGTGTTTCTGCGAGAGAGGAACGCGCACAGGACTCATGCTCACGCGAGGAAGAAGAACACGAGGATAGCCTTCTTGCTCACACAGGATCACGCAAGGGGTTTTTCGGCGCTAGGGTTCGTAAGTTGAAGGTATTCCGCGAAGTTAATCGGTTGGTGGATCGGTCCACCAACCAGAATTTAATGCATCTGAACGGATCACCGTTCGATCTGACCGCACCCAGACTGATCAGGATACAGCCTGATCGGACTGGCATGGTCCTGATCGGTCGGATGACCGATCAGACGCGCTCCCGATCGGTCGGGTGACCGATCAGGATTCGATCAGTAGGGTCCGGAGAGAAACCTCTGAGCTCCCTGATCGGTCTGTGGACCGATCCCCACAGGGTGCCAGATCGGTCCGGAGACCGATCCAGGCTAGCTCAGTACACTTAGTCAGATTCCGGGAGATCACTGCTTGCCTCGCAGATCGGTCTGTGGACCGAACACCACAGGAAGGGGTCAGATCGGTCTAGGGACCGATCAGCCCTATGCCTGATCTGTCCGGTGACCGATCAGGGTTCCTGATACGAACTGAAATGTTCAGTTTCAGAACTTCTGTATTTTCCAAACGAGATTTGATAGACTTTGTCGAACTTGTACATGATTTTATGACTAAAATTGATACCTGAACAAGAATCAAAAGTCCTTATAGGTTCAACAAACACTTTGACCCATCCAAATGGAGTCAAACTCAAACACCAATCAATCAAACAAATTCAAGTTTTCATTCCAAATTCAAGTTTCCAATCAAGTTGCCTTGATTGGAAAGTCCAAGTATGATCATGGAGCCATATACACATATGTTATGCAATGATTTTCCCCATACTTGGTCACCACCGTGATTATTATCTCGTTAACTTAATTCCTCAAGGGATGCAATGACATTTTGAGAAATTGAGTTAAACCTAACATCTCACCCCATATCTAGCAAACAAAAACGTTTTGTTAAACCTTATAGTTTGTGTGAGATGTTCCCAAAGTGACCCAATTGTTCCCAAAAATTTCGAAATCATCATGAAGGGTTTTGACCGCAATTTGAACATCATGAAGCGCGACACATTCCCAATTCCCGTCTTAGGAAACTAAATTCACTCTCGGGAAGTGGTTTAGTGAAAATGTCAGCTAGGTTTGACTTTGACTCCACATGTGAGAGTATGATGTTCCCCCTAGCTACATGATCCCTAATGAAGTGGTGTCTTACTTCAATATGTTTTGTCCTAGAATGATGGACCGGATTCTTGGTTAAGTTAATTGTGCTAATGTTATCACATAACACTTGCACACCCTTGTAACTCAAACCATAGTCCTCTAAGGTGTGAATCATCCACAACAATTGTGATATACTCTCTCCCATGGCGATATATTCTGCCTCGGTAGTGGAAAGAGCAACACAATGTTGCTTCCGACTCGACCAACTTACTAAGGACGATCCTAAGAATTGGCAGCCCCCACTAGTGCTCTTCCGGTCCAACTTACATCCAGCGTAGACGGAATCCGTATAGCCCATCAAATCAAAAGATTCGGTACGGGGATACCAAAAACCTACACCAATTGTACCCTTGAGATATCTCAAAATTCGCTTAACAGCAATTAGGTGAAATTCCTTGGCACAGACTTGATACCTAGCGCACATACCTACAGCAAATAGTATATCTGGTCGGCTGGCTGTGAGGTATAGCAAACTACCTATCATGCTTCGATATTGAGTTAGATCAATGGGTTTACCACTCTCATCATTGTCTAATCTGGTGTTTGTGGCCATGGGAGTGGTTACCTCTTTCGAATCACTCATATTGAATTTTCGAAGCATTTCATGTGTATACTTTGTTTGGTGCACATGGATACCATCGCGAGTTTGCTTGATTTCAAGTCCAAGGAAGAAAGTCAACTCTCCCACTAGACTCATCTCAAATTCACTCTCCATGTGTCCAATGAACTCATTTAAATAGCCCTTATTATTTGAGCTACAAATTATGTCGTCGACATATACTTGGGCTACAAATATATTGTCACCATCTCTTCGTAGAAATAGTGTAGGGTCTATTTGACCTCTAACGAAGCCCTTTTCAATTAAGAATGTCGACAACCGCTCATACCAAGCCCGGGGTGCTTGTTTAAGACCATAGAGTGCCTTTTTGAGCTTGAACACGTGGTTTGGATATTTGGTACTCTCAAACCCCGGAGGTTGTTCGACATAGACCTCCTCCCTAATCAAACCATTTAGGAAGGCCGATTTGACATCCATTTGAAATAATTTGAAGCCACGGTGTGCTGCAAATGCGAGCATCAATCGGATGGACTCTAATCGTGCCACGGGAGCATAAGTCTTATCATAATCAAGGCCTTCAACTTGACTGTAACCCTTGTCTACCAAACGTGCCTTGTTTCTAATGATTTCTCCCTTGTGGTTCAATTTGTTTTTGAAGACCCATTTGGTTCCAATAATGGTGATCTTCTTAGGTCTAGGGACTAAGTCCCAAACCTGACTCCTCTCAAATTGACCTAGTTCATCTTGTATCGCGATAATCCAATCAGGATCATTTAATGCTTCATCAATTTTTCTAGGTTCAATTTCGGAAATTAGAGCAACTTCATTAGCCTCATTCCGGAAGAATGATCTAGTCCTAACCTCTTGATGAATGTCTCCAACAATTTGTTCTTGGGGATGACTAGAGGCTAGTCTAGTTTGCCTTGGTGTTGGTGGTGCTTCTTGAACGGTTTCACTAAACACAAGTTCAGCCTCAGGATCTGGCTGATCAATGGGTTGTCTAGGCTCACCGTCATCCGACTCATCACCCTCAACAATACTTGGAATTCCATTCAAACTAAGTCTCCTTAGTTCAAGTTGAACTCCTTCTGCATTTTCTGATTGGTTAATTGATTTCGGAATTTCTTCAAAAACCACATCAGAAGACTCTTCAACTAATCTAGTTTTCTTGTTGTAGACTCGGTAGGCTTTACTAACGAGGGAGTACCCGACTAGTATCCCTTCATCAGCCTTTGCCGTGAACTTTCCAAGGTGATCCTTGGTGTTTAGGATGAACACCTTACAACCAAACACCCTAAGATGTTTAACCGTAGGTGGTTTCCCAAACCAAAGTTCATGGGGAGTCTTTCCTAAAAACCTATGGATGAGAACTCGATTTTGCACATAGCAAGCTGTATTTACAGCTTCAGCCCAAAAGTAACTCGGGAGTGAGTACTCATTAAGCATGCTTCGTGCAGCCTCTTGAAGAACACGGTTCTTCCTCTCTACAACACCATTTTGTTGTGGTGTTCTAGGAGTAGAAAACTCATGTCTATAACCCTTATCTTGACAAAATTCTAAAAACCTTTGGTTTTGAAATTCACCTCCATGATCACTTCTAATTGTCTTAATTGTTAATGATTTCTCATTTTCAACTCTTCTACAAAAAGAAATAAAAATATCTAAGGTTTGGTCCTTATGTTTTAAAAAGTAAGTCCATGTATATCTAGTGAAATCATCAATGATAACAAAGCAATATCTACTTCCATTAAATGATATGATAGTGCTACAATCAAATAGATCCATGTGAAGTAAATCTAAAGCATTGGAAGTACTTACAGTGCTTTTACCTTTATGTGCAGATTTTGTTTGCTTACCCATTTGACACGCATCACATAATTTATCTTTTCCATACTTGATGCTCGGTAAGCCTCGAACTAGTCCCTTGTTGGCCAACTTCCGGATGTTCTTCATGTTGACATGAGCTAATCTCCGGTGCCAAAGTGTGGACTCTTCTTCTCTTGACATGAAACACTTAGCAAGAGCATTAGTAGCACTTTTAAAAGAAACTTGATAAATATTGTCTACTCTTGCTCCTACTAGTACCGTGTCCAAGGTGTCATTTTGTCTAACTAGACATTGACTTGGTTGGAAGTCAATTGTGTAACCCGTGTCACACAATTGACTGACACTTAGGAGATTAAACTTCATCCCCTTGATTAGAAGGACATTTGAGATTTTAAGACATTCGGATATTTGAATGTCTCCTATTCCTATGACCTTAAGACTACCACTGTTACCAAATGATACATTACCTCTACTCTTCTTGTGAAATGTGGTAAACAATGATCTATCCCCGGTCATGTGTTTGGAGCATCCACTATCAACAAACCAAGTTGATAGATGCTCCCCCTCAATCATAACCTACACAATTCGAAAAATAGAAGTCTTAGGTACCCAAACCTTGGGACCTAAAGCATCAACTAAACATGACTTAGGCACCCATGCCTTGACAACTTTCTTTTGAGTCTTGGGTGTCCTAGATTGTCTCATGTCAGTCCTAGACATGAGAGATACAAATGAGGGTTCCTTAGGGTGGTAACCAATACCGGCCCTATTGTAAACCGCTCTTTGGGCATTTAGGATCATGTCTAGGGTCTTAGAGCTATTTGAGAATTTCCCAAGAATATTCTTGAGCTTCTCAACTTCACTCTTCAATGATTGGTTTTCCTCCACTAACACATTATCATGCAAGTCACTGATTTCCTCAACCTTAGAGGATTTCAAGCTTACAATCTCATGTTTCAAAGATTTAATTTCATCTTCTAGCAATTCAACATGTAAATCATTAATGTTATCATCCCTAGAGGCTTTCAATTGATCAATTTCTAATTGCAATGCTTTAACTTTATTTTTGGATTTCTTAAGCATACTAGTTAAACATGCAATTGCTCTATAGCATTTTTCAAGCTCGGGAGAAGTTACCTCTTCATCATCCGAAGATGATGAAGCCGCGTTTGAGGAGCTTGAAGATTCTTCACTGCTCTCCTCTCCAAGAGCCATGAGAGCCACTTGCCTTGTGCTCTTCTCCTCCTTCTCATCATCGGATGAACTAGAGGATGACTCATCCCAAGAAGCCTTCAAAGCTTTCTTCTTCTTGGATTTCTCTTCTTTTCTTTTGGGTTTCTCCTCCTTCTTAAGCTTCGGACATTCATTCTTGAAATGCCCTTTCCTACCACACTCAAAGCAAGATGCATTATTCTTATCAAGCTTGAATTCACTAGTGTTACCTCTCCTTTTGAAACGTCGGTCTCTTCGCATCATCCTCCTCACAAAGTTGGCCATTTCGGATGAAGAAGAGCCGCTGCCATCCTCCTCGGAATTGGATTCGGATCCAGAAGAAGATGAAGATGATGAGACCTCCTTCTCCTTCTTCTTCTCCTTCTTCTTCTTAGTGACTCGATCCCCTGCAACTAAGGCAATCCCCTTCTCCTTGGGGCCTTTGTTAGCCATTTCATGCAATTCCATCTTACAAAATAAATCATCTAATTTTACAATAGATAAATCCTTGGATACTTTGTAGGCATCCACCATGGATGACCACAAGCATTCCTTGGAAATGATTTCAAGACATACCTCACAAGGTCGCGATTCTCGACCTTTTCATCAATTGAATGAAGTCCATTAAGGACTTCCTTGAACCGGCTATGGAGCTCACTTACCGACTCATTCTCCTTCATGGAGAGATTTTGGAGTTGATTGAGGAACAAGTCCCTCTTGCAATTCTAGAGTCTCGGGTGCCTTCATGGAGCTCTATGAGTTTGTTCCACAAGTCTTTTGCACTTGTGAAGGACCAACCTTGATGAGTTGGTCTTTGTTCATGCCACATTGTAGAGTGACAACCGCCTTCGCGTCGGCTTCACTCTTCCTTGTTTGTTCGGCAGTCCACCTCCATGACTCAAGTTCTTTGCCTTCATCATCCTTAGGAGGGAATCCCTCCTTCACCGCGAACCACGTATGGATATCCATCTTCAAATAGTATTCCATCTTTGATCTCCAATATTGGAAGTCGGCGCCATCAAAGAATGGAGGTCGGGTGGTGGAGNTACATTTTAACATAAAAATATTCCTAATAATTAACTAAATTACAACTCGTTGCCGACTCACTGACCGACGACCGTAGCTCCTCCGTCGATTGGCGACCGCCGCCGACCGGCGACCGCCGCCCGGCCGGCGACCGCCGTCGGCGATCGGCGACCGGCCGGCGACCGGCGACCGGCGAACGGACGGCGACTGGCGACTGGCGACCGGCGACCGGCCGACGACCGGTCGGCGTCCGCCGCCGGCCGGCCGGTGACCGGCGACCGCCGCCGGCCGGCCGGTGACCGGCGACCGACGACCGGGCCGGCGGCCGGCGACCGGCGACCGACGACCGGGCCGGCGGCCGGCGACCGGCGACCGACGACCGGCGACCGGCGACCGACGACCAGGCCGGCGGCCGGCGACCGCCGCCGGCCGCCGGCCGACGACCGGCGACCGCCGCCGGCCGCCGGCCGACGATCGCCTGCCGGTGAACGATCGGTGGCGGTCGGGCGATAAATAATTTTTTAAAAAAATTTAGTATTTTAATTAAAATTTTATTAAATTAAATAAATTATAATTAGGATAAACTAAATAAATTTAATACAAAATATTATCTTACTTTTTTATTTTTAGTATAAATAAACATATATTATCATAATCCTTAATTTTAAACTAATGGGTAATATGATAAAATATTATATTAGATTATATACTATTACCTCCAAACAAATAAGATTTTCTTAGATCATCTAAATTTAACCAAACAACATTAGGTTATGTTTCATTCCCCATATCCTTGGTTATGTGATTACCAGGTAATCACATAACCAAGGTCATGTATGATAACTTGAACCAAACGCACCCTTAGAGTTAGCAGCAGCACCAGAAATACAGAAATGCAAAAAAGCAGAAACTAACAGAAAACTAAAACGCAAATCACAAACTCTAACACGAGGATGTACAAGGTTCGAGGATAACTTGTCCCTACTCCTTGGCGTGCCTGTGAGGTGGGCGATCCCTTGATCGTTGGCAGATCAAGCCCCGGAAAATTCGGATATCAAATACCTCCTTCTCGATAGAGAAACCTCTCCACACAGATAGTCTCAAGAAAATAATGGAAATACAGCACAGAGACAAAGAAAGCTTACAGAGCACACGAAGGAGACAGTTTACAAAGCACAACTCACACCACAGCAAGATCCTGGCAAGAGCCTTCACTCAGCTCTTCCTTCTCACGGTGTCTGCCTGCTGATCGCAAACTTCTCCAATGGCTCAAAGCTTTCAAGATGCTTGGCGTTTCTCAGAAAACAGAAGGTGGCTCAAGTGATGCACAAGTGATCAGAGTTATTCGCAAGATAGCTTCGTTGAAGAGACCCTTCTCTTCTTCGCCAGAGAGCACTTAACCTACTTCCCATCGCTAGGTCACAGACGCTCCTCTACAGCTCACCGGATCCTCATCTGCAACAGCCTAGCTACCCCTGACCTCTTCTAGACTCCATGAACCCTCTCCAGTCGAGCCCCAGGTCAGCTTCCCAGCCGTTCGCCAGAAGACGTTGTATCCTGCGAAAGGAAAACAACCAAAACTATCGTAGCAAAAGATCTCAGTTGACCCTCCTCCAATGTTTGAAATCATCCCTACATCACCTGCACACTTAACAGACGTTTAGCAAATGAAATCAAACGTGAATCAGTAATAGCAAAGGAAATCAGGGCGAAATCAGAATGATCAGAAATCTGACAGCATATTTGAATTAAAGTTTTCAGCTACTGATCGGTCACCAGACCGATTAGAGAGAACCCTGATCGATCACCAGACCGATCAGGGAAAGCCCTGAACGATCAGGCTCCAACCTGATCGGTCCACAGGGATCGTGGACTTCTGATCATAGATGTGGATCGGTCACTGGACCGATCCAACACTTGCTGGGCTTTCCCCAGCTTCCGCAGGCCAAAACCCTGATCGGTCACCTGACCGATCAGGTTGTGCCCTGATCGGTCTGGTGACCGATCAGGTCACTCCCTGACCGATCAGGAGCCATCCTGATCGGTCGGGATGAGGAATGTCATGACAATTTGATCGATCAAGCGTTCGATCATGTTTCTCACAGAAACCTACTGACCTCTCCCTGATCGTTCACCAGAAAGATCAGGAGCCGAACAGAAGCCTTCTGTTCTCTCCCTGATCGTTCACCAGAATGATCAGGAGCCAAACAGAAACTTTCTGTTTTCAATCTGATCATTCACCAAAACGGTGAGTCTTCCCTGGATCGGTCACTAGACCAATCCACAACAGGAGTTCGTGCCAACTCCCTGATCGGTCTCCAGACCGATCCAGCTTTGACCAAATCAGCCCTAAGTCCAGAGAACAGCCTCCCTAGCCTTCTCTGACTCATTCTGGTCTCAGAGAACGAGCTCACGTGCCCTCTCCGACCAGTACACGCAATGCTCAGTCCCCCGGACCAAGACTTCGTGTCCAGCTTCACTCACTAGAACTTCGTTCAACCTAGCTTCCCTAGCTAGGACTTGGCTTCACTCACCAAAGTTTCAGTCACCCGGCTTCACTCACCGAGACCCCGCTTCACTCACCGGGGTTTCTGATAGATGTGTATACTGAAAGACATGCTTCTTTTATATATATGAACATCTTTATTTTGAAAAAAGAATCACAACTACACTAGGTGCCTGTTTATATTAGTACATGCATGAAGTCCAATTACTTTGCATTGTAGATAACATGGTGTGTGGTGTCACACGGAAGATCATATTATCAGTTCCTTGCTTAGTATAAACAGAGGCTCACAACCGAGATGGAATTGGACAACCCATCGGAATGGTTGTAGTGTAATTAGGTGTGGTTGGTCTTGACCATAGGATTACACTAGTGTGCTTTGAGTACATTGAGCAGGACCAAAACACGAGGCTATCTAATTTGTACTGACTCGATAATTGGATAGGACCTCAGACTTTATTATGGAGTACGATCCCTTAATCCCGATATAATAACGGGCATATATTATTAACTATTATTTCTTTAATTTACCAATGGGCGAGATCTATTTTGTTAGATTGATAGGCCCGGTAAGTTGGGAGATAATATTAATAATATGATGTGCCATTGATTATTGACGGAATCCGTGTCCTGGTGAGTCGGGTTGATGATGCCCCCTTGATGAGCTCGAAAGGTTCATCATGTTAAACCCTGCAGGTGGATTTGATCCGGCATGATGATGAGGTCGAGTGGTACTAGTCAAGGATCTAGAAGTTAATTAATTTAAATTGTCAGTAATTTAATTAATTAACGGGCATTCGAAATCTTAAACACGGGGGGATGGACGACTTGTAATAAGTGGAGCCCATATGTAAATATGGGGTTTGGTGAGGTAATTCAATGAGGGCCCTTTAGTGGAATGGATCCTCATTAATGGACCGGGTCCATTAGTAGGCCAAGATCCAACTCCTCCTCATGGTCCCTACTGTAGCCCTATAAATACCCCATGGTGGCATGGAACCAAGTTGATGGTTAATTTAATAGATCACAAGAAACCCTAGCCTCAACTCTTCTCTTCTCTCTCTCTCCCTCGTTTCACTCTGCGGCGCCGAACGAAAGAGAATACTTCTCTTCTCCGATTAATTGCAAAGCATGTAATTAATCAGCGTTTCTCCAATTAATTGCAACTCATGCAATTAACTTTTGTTTTCTCCATTTAATTGCGTACGTTGCATGCAATTGCTTCTGCCGTTTGCTGCATTACAACGTGGAGCACCGTTTGCAAGCGAGCACTGATCGCATGCAATTAAAATTAATTGCTGCCGTTGCAAGCGAGCACTTTAATTGCATTGCATGCAATTGTATTGCCGTTTACATGCAATTAATCACAAACGCATGCAATTAATTTTATTCTTCTCCACTTAATTGCAACGTTTCTCCACTTAATTGCAAACAATGCATGCAATTAATCACAAACGTTGAAATTAACTAGAACGTCTGAAATTAATTGGATGAACCGTAATGCATGAATGGCCTTCTCCTATAAAAGCTGCTCACGGCAGAACGGCAAAGAGGAGGCGAGGCGTGGAGAACAATTGCTCTTGAGCAATTCTAACAGCTCGGCGTGGAGAGGAACAGCCGACGGCTGGCAGTGGGAAATCTCACGGCAATTTTTCCAGAGAAGGCTTAAAATCGCCTCACGGCAATTTTAGCAGGGGAGAAGAAAATCGCCTCACGGCAATTTTTGCAGAGAAGGAAAAATCGCCTCACGGCAATTTTTTCAGAGGAGAGAAAATCGCCTCACGGCAATTTTTGCAGAGGAGAGTAGAAAGGAGATTTATGTTTGGATTATCTTCTTCCAAGCGAGCGGCCGACGGTATCCTTTTGATAAGGGATTGGTTGGCACAAGGAGAAGGGATCAACTTGGTGACCACAGTTCTTGGTAGATCGTCGCCCACACGACGTCCAAGAGGGGAGGGTTATACGGTAGAAGATCGTAAGGTAACGGAAGGTATATTCTTCCTTGGCTCTTTTCATTATGTGTCTTATTCATGCGCCTTGTCATTTCATGTTTGTTATTTAATTATTTTGATTGCGAATCATAGTCAATAATTATTTAACTGGACCCCGACCATAAACACAAAAGCCGGCGATCAACTCGTCGCCTTTTCCGCGGTCGAACGGTCGAGCAAATTGCAAGACCAATTTTGATAATTGGCTAAGTTGCAATTTGAATCGTTCGATACGGCACGAGACGGTCGATAGGAAACGACTCTCCATTCGGATTAAATTTTTTTTAATCCGTAGCCATAGAGAGGTCTCTCGGATCGACCAGGTATCCGCTTAGGAAACCCGCCAAGCCATACCCAACAGTTTCAATCACCTGGCTTCACTCACCAGGACCCGGCTTCACTCACCGGGGTTTCCATCACGCGGCTTCACTCACCGGGACCCGACTTCACTCACCAGGGTTTCAGTCACCCGGCTTCACTCACCGGGACTCGGCTTCACTCACCGGGGTTTCCATCACCCGGCTTCACTCACCGGGACCCGGCTTCACTCACCAGGGCTTCCGTAACCCGACTTCACTCACCGGGAGTCGTGCCCAATCCCTGATCATGACTTAAACCAGACTCACCTCATTAACCTAAACTAAAATCGGTGTCAACACCAAAACAACAATCAGGGTTAGACTGCATCAATAATCTCCCCTTTTTTGTTGTTTGATAACCCGATTTTAGGTTTAGGTATTTGAAATTAATTGTAATCAAATTTTACTATCGTAGGAGAATCAGGGTCCTCCCCCTACAATAGTCATGCTCGTAATCATCCTAAACTTAACTAACCATACTCTCCCCCTTTGTCAAACACCGAAAAGGGTGTAGACTGGTTGTTAAGTTTAAAATACCTCCCCCTCAAGCCAGGGTTTTCTCCCAAAAACAACAAAGGATATGATTAAGAAAGCATATGAACAACATATGGTAATGATAAAGCAAGACAGAATATACATATGCGTCATATGAAAATAAATATCAACATCAAAAGCAGAAAGTAGCAGTCATACATAACATCCAGCAGACAGTCATACATAGCAAATCATGGAAGCATAATCAAAGTCAGAATACAGCAAACAATCAACCCTCAGCTGGTGGGTTGTCAGACTGCATGGGATCGTATGACGTGTCATCGTCTGGTAGGAAGCACCACGAGGCAATGCTGCTGGAGGGCGCAGTTCCAGGAAATGTAGGCTGGTACGGATGACCAGCTGCCCAAGCGCGCCACCCCTCAATCCATGCCTGCTGCTCGGCGTGCATCGTCAACTGATACGCCTCCTGACTGGCACACAATCCAGAAATCTCTGATCGGACCTCAGTCTGAAACGCCTCTTGCCCGAGCTCTATCAAGTGTAACCGTTGGTCCATAGTCTGCTCGAGCTGCGCAATCTACCAGTGGAGCTCAGGATCTGGCTCGTACTCGTAGTCTGCAGCGGGCGCCTCATGATGTACAGCCGGAGCTGCTGGTACCTGTATGTGGGCGGCCCGAGGTAGCTCTCCTAAACCTATCCCATCCTTCCATATAAGGCCCTGGGGTCCAACAATGATGCCAGACTTGGCAAACACGCGTTTGCCAAATCGGCAATCCAGCCGAACCATGGGCACTGTCCTGCCCTTGGACACATCAACACCGGCTGACTGAAGTCAGTCAGTGATAACGTGCCCAAAAGGCATATAGACTATACAACGCCCATGACTATAGGTCACGATGGAACCGAGAATGCACACCGTGATATCAAAATCGAGGAGGCGATGCATCCCGTAAAGCATCAAGCAATGGTACGAGTGGATTTCACTGAGAGGTTTTGAAGTTATTGGCAGAAGGCAGTTGGTAACTGTTGGTGCCCCGGTTAGTTTTGATGTGATTCACCAAGTTAGTTGGGTCCTGTTGGTTTACTGATCTCTCTGCTAAGTGTGCAGGAGCTTAGGTACGGAGGAAGTCGAGCGTAAGACGTGGCGGACGAGAAGGATTGCGCGGGAAAGCGAGCCGACGGGCTCGGTGCAATCCGAGGGACGCGGAAGCTGCGGAAGAGTACGCCGGTAGAACGAGAAGGACGTGCGCGACGTCCGAGGGACGAAAAGCCGGGAGGAAGTATGCTCGAGGGGCGAAAGGCCGAAGTCGGGTTCAGGTGAGCCTAACTCCGGTTGGCCGGAAATCACCCAGAAGACGAAGAATCAAAAAGACTGGTCCAAGCGCCCAAAAGAAAAGAGAAAATTATTTGGTGCCAAGAAGGATCGAACCTTAGACCTCAACAACACTCAAAAATCCATTTACCATTTGGGATAAAGAGTGAAGCAGTAAAGTGTTGCTGATATTCAATAAAGATTGATGCAAGCGCCCAAAAGATAAAACTAAAATATTTGGTGCCAAATAGTATCAAACTCGAGACCTCTACATAACAAGCTAACACACTTACCATTTAGGATGAAGGGCGATGGCAGTAAGATTTTGCCGATACTGTTACTTAGATATTACAACAGCGGCATGGAAATTCCCACAGCAATATCGAGCGGAAAGATAAAGTTTAAATAAAACTTTATTACTTAAAAGATAATATTACATTATCCTTGAATCAAATCCAATGGATGCAGTTTAATCCCATCCAAGATCAACCATCCAGATTACATCCATGGATCAACGGCCAAGAGGAAAGTCATCAACAATCAACAATCCAGATTCATTCTCTTAGGCTATAAATAGACTTAGAGGTTTTGCTTTAAAATTAATTCATTCTGTAATTTCTTTAAGTCTAAGTGTGCTTCAGTTGTAAGGCTTCTCCGCCACAAGGAGATTTTCTGATTGTGCGTTAACCGTCTTGGAAGCAACGACCAAGTTGCAACCAAGTTTTTCTTAAAGACGAGTGCTCTCTTGTTTTATTTCTTAACCATCTATTCACCCCCCTCTAGCCGGACCAACCCGATCCTACAAGTGGTATCAGAGCCAAGTTGCCGCAGAAGGACTAACCGGCAACTGCAGCAAATCTCAAGAAGATGGTTGGACCAGTGATATACCCGCCTAAGTTTGAGGGGGAGTTCACGGCATGGAAACGGAAGATGCAGGTATTTTTTGTTACTGATTATGAGTTACTAATTATTATGAAAAATGGTTATGCATCTCCAAAAGATAATGAAGGAAAGATCAAGGATCCTGACTCCTGGAATAAGAAGGAGCAAGTAGACGCAGTTGCTAACGGAAAGGCAGAATTCCATCTGCTGATCGTCCTCCCAGAGCAAGATGTCAACCGGATCGGTAAGTACGAATCGGCGAAGGAACTTTGGGAAAAGTTTCTCGAACTGCACGAAGGCACCTCGGAGGCAAAGCTGGCGCGACGAGATGTTCTTCGAAACCGACTAACAAATCTCCGGATAGAAAATGGAGAATCTGTTGCGAAATTGCATGCTAAGGTAAAAGAACTAATCACAAGCCTCGAAAATCTCGGAGAAATGGTGACCAACCGCGATGCACAAAGGTATGCGCTAAACGCATTTCCGAGAACCCCGGAATGGACCTCGATAATCGACGCATATTATATTTCAAAAGATTTAGAGGTAAGTACGTTAGAACAGTTATTTTCTATTCTAGAACTTCATGAATCTCGTTTTGTAGAAAAGAACAGAAAAGCAGACAACGTCGCACTGAACACAAGGAAGATCCAACTCGACGAAGAATCTTCAGCAGACGATGAAGAAACAGCACTAGCAGTAAGAAAGTTGTATAAATTCATTAATACTAATCACTCTAAAAAGGTGCAGAGAAAGAAGAAACGCACGATCCGATGTTACAACTGCAATGAGGAGGGACACCTGAAAGATCAGTGCCCCAAACTCAAGAACCAGCCAAAGAAGAAAAAGGCACTAAAAGCTACCTGGGACGAGACTTCGTCAGATGAATCGGAAGCCGAAGAATTCGTTGGACTTGCACTGATGGCAAGTCACCAAGATGAAGATGAAGAAAGTACCTCGGAAGAAAGTAGCAACGAAGGGGAAATCCCTAACTTCGAAACTGACCCGGTAAGTGAGGTATGCCTACTTCCACCTGCTCGAATTTACTCTATACTAAAATCTATGCTAAAGTCGATGAATAAATTAGAAATAGCAAACTCTGAATTAAAAGAAAAATCAGTCACTCCATGCTCATCTGATCTATCTGACCAACTGAAAATAGAGAATGAAAATTTAAAAAATTTAGTAGAAAAATTAGAAAATGATATTGCATGTTTAAGAACTAAAAAGAATTTTTATCCTGAAAATCTGAATTGGTATGTTAAAAATCACAGGGGTCAACTTAGAAAAGTGACCAAAAACTATATTCCTCCTAGGTTTTTAATTAACCCTGTAGATAGGAACTTATTTTGGGTTCCAAAGTCTATTTTAAGTTGATTATTTTTCTTTCTATTACATATGCGCTTAATTATCTGACATTTTTTAGGAAATTTAGTTTGATTAATTGTTACTAAATAAAAATTGTATCTCTAACTTTTCCAAATGCATAATCTTGTTGTCTATATACGAAGAATTTTTTCTCAGATTTTTTTTCACGTTTCGAATTTTCATGATTTTATGTTCAAAATTCGAATCTTAAATATTAAAAATAGAAAACAAAGTTATTTTCTCAGATCTGATTTTTCCATGATTTAGATATAATTAAAAGAATTTAATAAAATTTTTATTCGAATATTTGAAGCAATTTTGAATTTTTAAATATTTTTTTTAAAAATTCTATTCTGTTGGGTTTTAATTTATTTTTAGACTTGTTGATCGAATTTAAGATTAAAAATTTTTTTTACAACCCCATATACCTATCATCATTGTATACAAAATATTTCAGATTTTTTAATTGATATTTCAATTTTCTATAAATATTTTACTAAAATCAGATTTTTTAAACAAAAAAAACAAAAAAAAATCGAATGTTGAATCTGTCAAATGTTTTTTTAAATTTTATAAGTCAATTTTAGAATCTTAAAAATTAAATTTCGAATTACTAAATCAAAAGGTGTTTGATATTAATATTTTTTCTTTCCCTATTTTTTGCTGTGATCAAAGGGGGAGAGTAGCCTGAAGTTCAGGGGGAGATGATAGTTTTGCATGTCAATATTTTTTCCCATGCTTAACTGCTTAATTTAGTTTTACTAAATTCCTTATTTTTTGGTTTAACCTTAATTGAACTTGGATTGATACACATCAAAAAGGGGGAGATTGTTGGTGACCCGGTTAGTTTTGATGTGATCAACCAAGTTAGTTGGGTCCTGTTGGTTTACTGATCCCTCTGCTAAGTGTGCAGGAGCTTAGGTACGGAGGAAGTCGAGCGTAAGACGTGGCGGACGAGAAGGATTGTGCGGGAAAGCGAGCCGACGGGCTCGGTGCAATCCGAGGGACGCAGAAGCTGCGGAAGAGTACGCCGGTAGAACGAGAAGGACGTGCGCGACGTCCGAGGGACGAAAAGCCGGGAGGAAGTATGCTCGAGGGGCGAAAGGCCGAAGTCGGGTTCGGGTGAGCCTAACTCCGGTTGGCCGGAAATCACCCAGAAGACGAAGAATCAAAAAGACTGGTCCAAGCACCCAAAAGAAAAGAGAAAATTATTTGGTGCCAAGAAGGATCGAACCTTAGACCTCAACAACACTCAAAAATCCATTTACCATTTGGGATAAAGAGTGAAGCAGTAAAGTGTTGCTGATATTCAATAAGGATTGATGCAAGCTCCCAAAAGATAAAACTAAAATATTTGCTGCCAAATAGTATCGAACCCGAGACCTCTACATAACAAGCTAATGCACTTACCATTTAGGATGAAGGGCGATGGCAGTAAGATTTTGCCGATACTGTTACTTAGATATTACAACAGCGGCATGGAAATTCCCATAGCAATATCGAGCGGAAAGATAAAGTTTAAATAAAACTTTATTACTTAAAAGATAATATTACATTATCCTTGAATCAAATCCAATGGATGCAGTTTAATCCCATCCAAGATCAACCATCCAGATTACATCCATGGATCAACGGCCAATAGGAAAGTCATCAACAATCAACAATCCAAATTCATTCTCTTAGGCTATAAATAGACTTAGAGGTTTTGCTTTAAAATTAATTCATTCTGTAATTTCTTTAAGTCTAAGTGTGCTTCAGTTGTAAGGCTTCTCCGCCACAAGGAGATTTTCTGATTGTGCGTTAACCGTCTTGGAAGCAACGACCAAGTTGCAACTAAGTTTTTCTTAAAGACGAGTGCTCTCTTGTTTTATTTCTTAACCGTCTATTCACCCCCCTCTAGCCGGACCAACCCGATCCTACAGTAACGATTTTAAAAAGGACATAATCAACAGGAGAAAGACGAAGGGCAGCAAAAGTAGGGAAATCAAGCCCTAACTCATCGAAGCCATCTGACCTAGGGTGTCCAAGGAAATGCTCGTAGATGGAGTCGGGGGTGACTCCCTCAAATGGAGGCAGTAAAGGATCCGGAATGTCAGGGTAGAAAGAATAGAAATTTGGCGATCGCCGAACGCCAAGAAATTCAGAAAAATTTCTGTAGGTAAAGTCAAGATTTGTCTTGGCTACCCGAGTTGTAAATTCGAAACTCCCTCGTGGTCCCGGTTGCAGATTATTATAGAATTCTGATACAAGATCAAGGTTGATGGTTCTCTCGAGAGAAAGGAAAAAGTCAAGGTTGTAGAAGTCAATAACCTCTTTAATAGAGGCACAGTGCTCATATAAGAATGGCCTATCAATCGACCTACATGGGAGAAGTTTAAAAGTCCGATTTTGGAATGCTTGTTCAAAGACGGCATTGGAGAACCTAGAGCTAGAGGAAGGTTGAGGCCTACGAGAGGGTGTAGAAGATGAAGGGCCTTTTCCCTTTGAGGTCCACTCGGCAGGTTCTTTCCCTTTGGAAGACTTCCTGCAGTTGTTAATAGGTGACGGTAAAGGAAATTGAACAATTGAGAGTAAGTTTATAGCACAAATGAAGTTTGATCATATAAGGGTAATGCCACAGTAGGATCATGATAGACACAACAATTTTGATCAAATGAAAAGAGGGTCACGCCAAGAATGATGGAATTGATCAGTGAAGTTAGGTTTGATCAAAAATGAATATGGTTTAATCAATTTAGGTCATGCAAGATCATGAACAACACACAACCATTTGATAAGAGAAGGCCACGACAAAAGATGATAAGAACACACCACAAGTTGAAATAACATGGTTAGCAAGAAAATCATGACTTATGAAATAATCACCAAGGTAAAATTGACAACAAAATACTTACTTAGGTGCCATGGTGGCTGGAGAGGGTCTTGACAGTTCGAAGAAGAGAACACACAAGTGGCTTGAACTTGCAGAACTTTGCAAGAACTTGGAGTTCGCAGAGAGTTCACGCGCACTCAAGGAAGGGCTCGCCGAAAACTCCAGGAGTGAGAGATCACGCGCAGGAGATGAGAACCTCAGGAGCTTGTACAGACTGCACGGGAGGAGCTTGCACAAGTGCACAGATGCATAGGAGAGCTCACAGAGAACACTCGCATAGACAGGTCTCGCTGAAAACTCAAGAAGAGGAAGCTAGAGCTCGCCGAAAACTCAGATCGCAGGAAGAGGATGAAGAGGAGGTGAGCAAGAACTGGCAGGAAGAAGAGAGGATGCTCTCAGCAGGAACTTGCAGCAAGAACTGCAGCAAGAACTCGCAGGACGCGGCTAGGGTTGAGGAATGAAGTGGAGACGTGATTAAACGGGTTGGTGGACCGATCACCAACCAAACATATTATGGTAGATTGGATCCACCGTCCGATCTTTGGATGTCCAGACCGATCAGAGAACCTCCTGATCGATCTGGCTGGGTCCTGATCGGTCGGGTGACCGATCAGGGAAGCCCCTGATCGGTCTGCCAATCGATCAGGGAGTGAACATAGAGTTTGCGAGATTTTTGTGAACCTTCTGATCGGTCTAGGGACCGATCAGAAGGGTGGCCAGATCGGTCAGTGGACAGAACAAATCCAAGACAGAAAGATTTCTGTGGATTGTCGCGGAATTTCGTGATCGGTCTGTATGACCGATCATGCCAACTCCTAATCGGTCCGGTGACCGATCAGAGAGGTCCCTAATCGATCCACAGACCGATCAGGGATCGAACAGAATGTTCTGTGAACCTTCTGTGAGCTCACTGATCGGTTTGTGGACCGATCAGCACAACTCTGGATCGGTCGATGGACCGATCAAATGTCAGAAACTGTCTGATACTTTTCAGAAATTGTAGTTTCAGACCTCCTCTCGAATTCTGATAAGATCAGATGGAAGTCTATCGATCTTGGAGGTGTTCCCTCGACTATAATTGATCCCTTAACAAGAATCAAAAGTCTTTATGAGTTTAACAACTTCGTGACAGGTTTATTATCAGATTTTATTCCTCCATTAAGTCCTAAACTCAATCACTAGCAACAAGATATAACTACTCTCTTTCCAAGTAGACTAAAGATTAAACATGGCATACATAGCAAAGAAAAATGCTAGACTATGTCAGGGAAGCAACATCATAGAATCTTCATTCAATTCTTAACTATAATATTCATGATCAAACATTACTAGCCAAGGACTTATATCATTATAAAAACTAAAACAATGGGGATCAAAGTAGTTAATTTGAATTTTCCATAACTCATCATGTGAATAACAATTTTTTCTTGGTCATGTGTTTGGAACACCAATTATCAACAACCCATGTTGATAGATGCTCCCCCTCAACCAATGTTATACAATTCTAAATATAGAGGTTTTGGGTACCCAAATTTTGGGACCTAAAACATCTACAATGAAAGACTTTGGCACCCATGCCTTAGTCATTTTCTTTCTAATTTTTTGAACCCTAGAATCATTTGATGATCTAAAATGAGGTCTAGTCATCAATGAAACAAAGCTCAGTTCTTTAGGTCGGTAACCTATACCGGCCTTGTTGTAAACCACTCTTTGGGAGTTAAGAACCATATCTAGGGTTTTGGAGCTAATTGAAAATTTTTCAAGAATATTCTTGAGGTTTTCAACTTCGCTCCTCAAGTCCTTATTTTCATCCTTAAGGGACTCACTATGCAAATCGTTAATTACCTCATCCTTAGAGGTTTTTAATTGTTCTAATTCCAATTTTAATGATTTTACTTTGACCTTAGATTTCTTAAGCATGTTTGTCAAGCAAGCTATTGTTCTATAACATTTATCTAATTCGGGAGAAATTACCTCTTCATTATCTGAAGATGATGAAGGCGCGGTTGAGGAGCTACTCGATTCGTCTCCACTCTCCTTGGTTGACTCTTCTAGTGCCATGAAGGCCACGTGATGGGTGTTCTCATCCTTTTCCTTCTTCTTCTTCTTCTTCTTCTTTCTGTCCCCTGCCACAAAAGCTACACCTTTCTCTTTTGGACTTTTGTTAGCGATCTCGTGTAGTTCCATCTCGCAAAATAAATCTTCTATTTTAACAAAGGAAAGATCCTTGGAAACCTTGTAGGCATCCACTATGGATGACCACAAAGTATTCCTTGGAAAGGCTTTGAGAACATACCTTATGAGGTCTCAGTTTTCTACCTTCTCACTGATGGAATGAAGACCATTATAGATCTCCTTGAACCGACAATGAAGCATACTTACAGTTTCATCTTCTTTCATTGTCAAGTTTTGGAGTTGACTAAGAAGAAGATCTTTCTTTGCTATTCTTGAATCCCGGGTGCCTTCATAGAGTTCAATAAGTTTGTTCCAAAGGTCTTTGGCAGAGGTGAAGGGGCCAACCTTGATCAGCTGCTCTTTGGTCATCCCACATTGCAAGGTGACAACAGCTTTGGCATCGGCTTCACCTTTCCGGATTTGTTCTGCCGACCACCTTGAGAACTCAAGCTCTTTTCCTTCAGTATCTTTAGGAGGGGAAAAACCCTCCTTGACAGCAAACCACATACTTATATTGGTCTTGAGATAAAACTCCATCCTTGACCTCCAATATGAAAAATCGGTTCCATCCAAGAATGGAGGTCTGTTTGTACTGAAACCTTCTCCTCCCATTGCCATCTTGTTAACTCTCGGATGTTAAGCCGTTTGACAGAGCCCCAGGCTCTAATACCACTTGTTGGTACTTGGATGACTATAGAGGGGGTGAATGTAGCCAGACACAATCTTTTGGTCTATTTGTGATTTTCTGCACTTAGAGTTAGCAGCAGCAGCGGAAATACAAAAATGCAAAAAAGCAGAAACTAACAGAAAACTAAAACACAAATCACAAACTCTAACACGAGGATGTTCAAGGTTCGGGGATAACTTGCCCCTATTCTTTGGCGTGCCCATGAGGTGGGCGATCCCTTGATCGTTGGCAGATCAAGCCCCGAAAAATCCGGATATCAAATACCTCCTTCTTGGTGGAGAAACCTCTCCACAAAGATAGTCTCAAGAGAATAATGGAAATACAGCACAGAGACAAAGAAAGCTTACAGAGCACACGAAGGTTACAAAGCACAACTCACACCACAGCAAGATCCTGGCAAGAGCCTTCACTTAGCTCTTCCTTCTCGCGGTGTCTGCCTGCTGATCGTAAACTTCTCCAATGGCTCAAAGCTTTCAAGATGCTTAGCGTTTCTCAGAAAACAGAAGGTGGCTCAAGTGATGCACAAGTGATCAGAGTTATTCGCAAGAGAGCTTCGTTGAAGAGACCCTTCTCTTCTTCGCCAGAGAGCACTTAACCTGCTTCCCATCGCCAGGTCACATACGCTCCTCTGCAGCTCACCAGCTCCTCATCTGCAACAGCCCAGCTACCCCTGACCTCTTCTGGACTCCATGAACCCTCTCCAGTCGAGCCCCAGTCGAGCCCCAGGATAGCTTCCCAGCCGTTCGCCAGAAGGCGTTGTATCTTGCGAAGGGAAAACAGCCAAAATTGTCGTAGCGAATGATCTCAGTTGACCCTCCTCCAATGTTTGAAATCATCCCTGCATCACCTGCACACTTAACAAACGTTTAGCAAATGAAATCAAACGTGAATCAATAATAGCAGAGGAAATCAGGGCGAAATCAGAACAATCAGAAGTCTGACAACGTATTTGAATTAAAGTTTTCAGCTACTGATCGGTCACCAGACCGATCAGAGAGAACCCTGATCGGTCACCAGACCGATCAGGGAAAGCCCTGAACGATCAGGCTCCAACCTGATCGGTCTACAGGGATCGCGGACTTCTGATCATAGATGTGGATCGGTCACCGGACCGATCCAACACTTGCTGGGCTTTCCCCAGCTTCCGCAGGCCAAAACCCTGATCGGTCACCTAACCGATCAGGTTGTGCCCTGATCGGTCTGGTGACCAATCAGGTCACTCCCTGATCGATCAGGAGCCATCCTGATCGGTCGGGATGAGCAATGTCGTGACAATTTGATCGGTCAAGCGTCCGATCAAGTTTCTCACAGAAACCTACTGACCTCTCCCTGATCGTTCACCAGAACGATCAGGAGCCGAATAGAAGCCTTCTGTTCTCTCCCTGATCGTTCACCAGAACGATCAGGTGCCCAACAGAAACTTTCTGTTCTCAATCTGATCGTTCACCAGAACGGTCAGTCTTCCCTGGATCGGTCACCAGACTGATCCACAATAGGAGTTCGTGCCAACTCCCTGATCGGTCTCCAGACCAATCCAGCTTTGACCAAATCAGCCCTAAGTCCAGAGAACAGCCTCCCTAGCCTTCTCTGACTCATTCTGGTCCCAGAGAACGAGCTCACGTGCCCTCTTCGACCAGTACACGCAATGCTCAGTCCCCCGGACCAAGACTTCGTGTCCAGCTTCACTCACTGGGACTTCGTTCAACCTAGCTTCCCTAGCTAGGACCTGGCTTCACTCACCAGGGATTTAGTCACCCGGCTTCACTCACCGGGACTCGGCTTCACTCACCGGGGTTTCAATCACCTGGCTTCACTCACCAGGACCCGGCTTCAATCACCGGGATTTCCATCACCAGGCTTCACTCACCGGGACCTGGCTTCACTCACCGGGACTTGGCTTCACTCACCGTGGTTTCAATCACCTGGCTTCACTCACCAGGACCCGGCTTCACTCACCGGGGTTTCCATCACCCGGCTTCACTCACCAGGACCCGGCTTCACTCACCAAGGTTTTTCCAATCACCTGGCTTCACTCACCAGGACCCGGCTTCACTCACCGGGGCTTCCGTAACCCGGCTTCACTCACCAGGAGTCGTGCCCAGTCCCCGACCAGGACTTAAACCAGACTCACCTCATTAACCTAAACTAAAATTGGTGTCAACACCAAAACAACAATCAGGGTCAGACTGCATCAACAACTTCCTCATCGTGCCCCTCTTGAATGAGAACATCTTGTCCACGTTCGGACTTAGCCCTGCGCCGTTTCGTCGACCTGCCTCTTTCGGTAAGCATTCTTTTCCTCTTTTCTGTTTCTTTATTACCACTTGACCATTGCTTGCTCTGTAGACGAGATGATGTATCCAGCTGCCCTCGAAGAGGGCTATGGGCTGAGCGGGAGGCCCGCATATTGAAACTGATGGAAGAGCGGGAGGCTTGCATAGCCGAACAGCGGGCTGAGCAAGAGCTGCATGCAGAACTGCTGGCAGAGTAGGAGGCGACTTCTTCCGGCTCCCAGTCACCTGCCTCCGTGCCTGGAGATAAGGAGATTCTTCAGTCTGGCCTAGAGGATACCCGACCTCTGAGTCATTCTTTACGGCGCCCACGGGGTGCCGGGTCCGCACTCGACTCGACGGACTCCGCAGAAGCTTCTTCCAGCCGGCCTGGCAAGAGGCAAAAGGGTAAGCCGCCAACGGCCGATCTCCCTACACTGCCACCTCCCCCTCCAACACTTCCGGTGGGACCAGTGGTCGCTCCCCCAGGGGAGGCTTTCCAGCTCCGATCGGCGGAGCCTACGAGCGAGGGCCCGATGCATTTGCTACCCCCCTCACTATCTGACTTGTGCATGAGCCTGATGGTGCCGAACGGCATGGCCTCCATACGGTCACAGGACGTACGCCTGTATGGTACAGTGACATACTGATTTCTGGCCGGCCTGCGAGCGAGCGGCTTGGGCGATCCGAGCGTCTGGGCAGACGAATTTATGGCTACGGCCACACAGGTACGGGTTGCTGTGTGTCTTGCACTTCCCTTGTCCGAGTTGTCACCACGTCCTTTCTTTTGCAGTCTTGGGCCCAAGGTTATGGCATGTGCATTTCCATGCTGAGTCATGCCAAAGCCCGATATCAAGTCGAGCGGCATGTGGAGAATCTCGAGGCTCGACTCCGGTATGCGCAACTAGCTTCTGGAGACGACTCCCTAAGCAGCTTGAGGGCGGAAGCTATCGGTCTTCAGGACTTGTTGAATCAGGCTCAAGAGGAGCTGAGGGCCGCCAAGGCACATATTGTCATGGCTGATGCTAGGCGATTCGGGTGCAACAACGAGCTGCCCAGGCCGAGCAGGCGCAGCTTCACGAGTGGAGACGCAGGGAAGAATTGCGAGCGGGCTTTCTGAAAGTCAAGGCCGAGCTCCACTGGGCCAGTGAAGCTATCCCACCCTTGCGAGAGCAACTGGCTGCCCGGGAGCAAGAAGTTGGCTCGCTGCAAGACCAGCTGCAAGATTTACGCGGACTAGAGGAGCTGCGTGAGCGGCACAGGTGGAATTGGAGGAGCTGCGTGAGCGCCAAACGTCCTGGGACGCGAATCAGGCCGAGCTGGCGAAGCTGCGCAAGCGCCTAGCATCCTGGGACGCAACTCAGGCTGAGCTGGCAGAGCTTCGTGCTTACAAGGAGACTGAAGCTGACCGGTTGAAGGCGTACAGGTTAGAGTGCATCAATGCCAAGGTCCATACTGACGAAATCTCCCGGTGTTTTCAAGCAGTAAAGATGCACCAAGGAGTTAGTGTCGTCCGGCAGCTCAAACTGGGCGGGTACCTACCTCCAGATATGCCTCCCACAGCCGTCCGGCAAGAGTTGACATTGGTCCACATATATCAGTATGTATTAGACCAAGCAATTCTCCCACTGGTTTACCTTTTCTGAAAAAGGGTAATTTGGACATCTTGCCTTTTAAGCATGATTCGCATGTATCAAATGAATCGGGTTCAAATGATTCCAGAATTCCACATTGGTGTAATTTGGTCATGCGTTTCTTACTTACATGGCCAAGACGACAATGCCACGTATAGGAGTCTATTTGATTATCTATTTGAGCACGTTTGTTGCTAACTTCGATATTGAAAAGGTCACCGGATAAATCTAACGTGTAGATACCATTGTATAAAGTTCCGGTCCCATAAAGAACACCATTTAAAGTTGTGTAACAGCAATTGTTACTAAAAGTTAAATGATAACCATTTTCATTCAAGCATGAAATAAATACAATGTTCTTTATTAACGAAGGAACAAAATAACAATTATCCAATTCTAAGACAAGTCCAGTAGGGAGCTTTAGCAAATATGTTCCGATGGCAACAGCAGCAATCTTTGCTCCATTTCCAACTCACAAATTCGCTTCTCCCTTGACGAGTCTTCTTCTATTCCTTAGCCCCTGTATGTCATTACATATATGTGAGCTACACCCAGTATCAAGTACCCAGGTGGACGAGGAAATAGAGTGACATTCAATAACGAAGATACCTGAAGAGGATGGGGCATCAGATGCCTTCTTCTTCAAGGACTCAAGATAAACCTTGCAGTTTCTTCGCCAGTGACCATCCTTGCCACAGTGATGGCAAGTGCCTTTTGGTGCCTTTTCAGTCTTTTTGGCCTATTTCTTAGTTCCCTTATTTTGTTCTTTGGGCTTCCTCTTAGAGCTTTTCTTTGAGGAATCAACTAATAGTACCGTCTTCTGATCCTGCTTTACATAAGGCTCTATAGTCTTCAGCAGGTTGAGCAACTCAGGAATGGTAGTCTCCAGCTTGTTCATCCGATAGTTCATCACAAATTGTGAGTAACTCTTGGGCAAACAATGCAGAATTAAGTCAACACTTAGTTCGTGATCCATTACAAATCCGAGTGTGCCTAGTCGCTCAATGTACCCCAACATCTTCAACACAAACTGTGAGACAGAAGTGCCTTCCTGCATCTTAGAGGTGAAGAGGAGTCTGGAGACCTCGAACCTTTCGGATCTCGCCTGCTCGTCAAACAGCTCATGAAGATGGAAGATGATGGTATGAGCATCCATATGCTCATGCTGCTTTTGCAGCTCAGGTACCATAGCGGCCAGCATGATGCAACTCGCAAGTTCAGAATCGGCCACATGTTTTTGATAGGCCACTAACTAGTCTGGAGTTGCATCTTCTGGAGGATGGTTGGGAAGTTGTTCTTCAAGGACATAAACAAGCTTTTCTGCCTTGAGGACTATCCTCAGATTTCGAAGCCAGTCCATGAAATTTGGCCCAATCAGCTTATTGGTGTCCAAAATGAAACGCAAATTCAGAGAAGACATGATCAAGTGATTATCCTAGAAATACAAATTGAGCTTATGTAAGAAGAATGATAAAGAATGCATCAATATACATTAATTAAATCCTATTTATTTTTCGAATTGAATAACCCTTTTTATCAATTCGGGAGATCGTAGGAACATCTCCAAATAGGTTGATATCCAACCATAGATAAGAACAACCATGGCTAGAGTCCATCAAGTTATTCTTAGCTATGAAGGTAGGTAATTATATCGATTACATATTATACATATGTAACTATCACATTATGCTATCAACTAATTGAATGTTTGCATAAATCATTGGGTTGTTAACTCATTAACAAGTATGCAACAATATACATAGCACCCCAACTGCACCTCTCTTTACATCGACCTTGGCTATGGCACAACAAATCGATGCTCCAAGCTTAAGGCTGACCCATTAATCAAGAAATAGTTTTAATATGGTTGGAGCTCATTCAACCGTTTAGTCAGGCTTGGATGTGTCCAACAACCAAAACTAAGGATTGACCTCTGACTCAAACTATATTAATCATAAACTAATTCCATGGTTTGAACATGTTGAGGTTCAAGCCGGGCATGGATGTGTCCATCAACCCAAACGAGAAACAAAACTCCGATTCTAACCATATTAATGGAAGATGTTGGCCTTAATATTTTGTAAGGGGTTTTGGGTCTCATCCTTTTCCTTTTAAGCACATTCATGACATATAATTATGTCATGTTCTAACGATTTCTTTAATAAAGTATGTATGTGACTTAAATTTATCAAGTCTCATTAATTGAATTAGGAACCGGATTTCCTAATTCTAATTTCACACTTTATTCAAGGAATTGTTTTGGGAAACAATTTCCTAAATTGTCATAATCAATTTCGGAAATAATATGTTTAAGACTTTGATTTCTCTAAATCAAATCTTATTAAATTAAGAGACAGATTCCCTTAATTCAACCACATATTATTTTCATGAAAATCTTATTTAAGGAAATAAACTCTATAGGAAATAATTTTTCCTAATTAATTTTGGAGACAACAATATGTAAGAGCATCACCTCATAAATCAAATAAGGAAATTATCGTTTGAGAATCACCTCAAAAATTTCCAAGATTTGATTACATATTTTATTTATGGATAATTAATTACAACAAATTATTTACTTTGGGTGGCTCCCCGAGGCACTCCCCAAAGAAAGGAAATTTGTTGTAAATCTAATTTGGCCTGCTCCCCGAGGCATAACCAAATTAAACTTGACAATTAAAGAACTTGTTAATAATATAATTTGGATGGCTCCCCGAGGCCTACCCAAATCAATTTTAACAATTCATATTCAAAATAGGAAATTAAATTATAACAACTAACTTTAATTTGGGTGGCTCCCCGAGGCACTCCCCAAAGTAAAGAATTTTGTTAATAATTTAAAAACCAATTTGAATTTAATTGTCAATTAATGTTTCCATAAAATGTCTATACTTTCATGAAAAGAAAGTGCCCAAAATTACGAGCTTTCCATAAATGGAAAGTTTCCAAAATTAAAAGGTTTTCAGAATTATTGTAAGTTTCTGGTACAAAGAAAACTTACGTATTTCCAAAATTGGAAAATTTCCAAAATTAGGAAATTTCCAAAATTGGAAAGTTTCCAAAAATGGAAAGTTTTCACAATTATCATAAAATTTCAGAAACAGAGATATTTCAAAAGTTTGCGAAATTTCATGAGGATTTCCAAACTTTGAAATTCCTAAATCTAAAATTTACCATAATTGGAAAGTTTCCATAATTGAAAATTTTTCCAAAATTGAGATCATGACAAAGTTTTCCGCAAAACAAATATGATTATGTCGAACACTAACCGGCTCTGATACCACTGTTGGGACCGGGTGCATGCCGACGCGGACACGTATTATAATTGTTACATAATTACATGCAGCGGAAACAAAAGCATGAATAATTTCCTAAATTATTCTAACACATATCCTAAGCATGCAATGTGTTCACATAATCGTAATATAAAATTTTTGCAGAAAAGAAAATTACTCTACAAATTACCTTGCGTAACTTGGAAGAAGGGACGAGATCCAACCGTTAGCGTCCCTTGAAAGCTCCGCCTCTATTCGTATCCACGCCGAGTATCGTCGGGATGACTTCGCTAAGCCACGAGTTTCGTGTTCATGAGAACTACTAGATTCTCCGTGAACACGACGAAAACCGAGAGAGTAATCAAATCAAAAGACTCACCACCAAGGTTGGCCGAAGAGGAAGATCGTCGCAAGGAAGAACTTCGTCGCCTTGATACTTCTCCTTGTGCTCACGGCAAGAAGAAAGAGGGAAGGCCTATGGCCGGCTAAGAGAGAGGGAGAGAAGAAGAGGAGAGAGCCCAAGCAATTCTTAGATGGATCATCTTCCATGGCACCCCTTGGGTCCTTTATATAGGGAGAGGTTTCTTAATTCCCAAGCAAACCTCTCCTTCATTATGGAATAATTTCTCAATCAATCCATAATCAAGGCTCTCATGATCAAGCTTCTCTTCTTGATTATGGAATAATTTCTCAATCAATCCATAATCAAGGCTCTCTTTCTTTTGGCATGATTATATAAAATTTATAAAACAAACCAACCATTGGTTCATTATATAAAAATTTATAAACAAACCAACCATTGTTCATTATAAAATTTTATTAAACAAACCAACTCATGGTTCATTATATAAAAATTTATATATAAATTTATATAACCTTTTATAAAATAAACCAACCTTTGGTCTATTTTATAAAACAAACCAAAATAGCTTATCCTCTTATGGTGGTGGCCGGCCATGACAAGAAGAGAGGAGGCCCCTCCTTGGCCGGCCCATCTAACCCCAATTGGATCAAATCCCTTAATGAATTAAACTTATTTAATTCACCCATTAAGTCTTTAAAAGACTTAGCCATTCTATGCTTCCGATGCGTCTGAAATAAATTCAGTTTTGACTATTGTTTGGACTTACCAAAAATAGTCTATCTCGATTGGAGAATCCAATTCTCAACTCATTTTAAATCCTTCGAATTACTCGTTATGCGTGTGACCAAATAGGCTTTCAATTTATGTTGGCCGTCCATAATTAACTAATTAATTATAGAACGATCATGAGTGACACCTAGTAGTACATCATGATCCCCAATTAATTGAAAGATCAACGGTTGACCTCAGAAATGATTCTGAAACCCTTCATCAGCTATAATGAATCGTGCCCCATTCCCTTCACCATCTTATACCCACTTGGTTCAGGACATGGTCTATGTGTGTCAGTCCCCACTAGGCTGACTACGTCACACCTAGCCCAAGTAACGTTTCCTCGTCCTATGGATTCTAATTACTCTCATGTATTTAAGAGATTCATACTCTGAACATGTCATGCTCTGGCCAGAGGCTTCGAGTAACAATCCGACGATAGGCCTCGGGTATACATCTCCTCGCAAGGAGTGGTGAATCCTTTGTAGGCTGTTCAAACATCTTCGGGCACTTCGGCTTATACCCAATCATCCTGGGTCCACACCTCCTTGGAGATGCTTGCTTAAGATGTCAAAGTATAAGTCTCCATGACCAAGATGACTTGAACACCGCAAGTCAAAGGAACATCGCACTTAAGCTGCAGTAAGAACTTCACTGACATATCTATATGTAGACTACATATGAAGTTTTACAGCCAGTCACTCCAATGAACTAGTTCCCTTAACTAGCATTCATGTTTATCTCCGGACATCTCAATGTCACCAGCCAGTGAGAATCAGCTGATTAGAGAATAACCCATGCTAGTCTCAACAGAATTGATAGTGTCCGTATTTATCAATTCATCGACTAGGGACAATTTCAATACTTCACAATTGCACATGTAGAGATAATCACTAGTTGTGAATTCATCACAAATTCTCTCATGCTGTGAATTGTATTGCGGACATTCAGTAAATGAGCTTAAGATCTTAATCAAATAATCATGTATACTCAAATAGTGAATATTCATTTATTAAAATAAATGATTACAATCATAAGGCGATTGTCTTAGGACACTTCTCTCATATCACTAACAAACTCCCACTTGGCCTAATGCCAATCGCTACGGTACCCAATACCACAGGCTCTAACATGACCCTCAAACTTACTTTGAGGCAAGGCCTTAGTTAAAAGATTCGCTAAATTCCTTTCAGTGAGAATTTTCTCAATTTGTATATCATTCCTACTTATAATCTCTCTGATCAGATGATAGCGGCGAAGCACATGTTTGGATCGCTGATGAGACCTTGGTTCCTTTGCTTGTGCAATAGCTCCATTGTTGTCGCAGTAAACTGGTATTGCTTCATCAATGGTTGGAACCACACCAAGTTCTGAGACAAACTTCTTGATCCAGACTGCTTTCTTTGCTGCTTCCGAAGCTGCAATATATTCCCTTCCATGGTAGAATCCGCTACGATGTCTTGCTTGGAACTTTTCCAGCTTACTGCGTCTCCATTCAAATAAATACGTACCACAAAGTATCTTGGAGCTGAGAAACTTCTTGATCCAGACTGCTTCTTTGCTGCTTCCGAAGCTGCAATATATTCTGCTTCCATGGTAGAATCCGCTACGATGTCTTGCTTGGAACTTTTCCAGCTTACTGCGCCTCCATTCAAAATAAATACGTATCCGGACTGAGATTTGGAGTCATCCTTATCTGTCTGGAAACTGGCATCTGTATATCCACGTATTATCATATCACCTTCTCCATATATTAGGAACACATCCTTAGTTCTTCTTAAGTACTTGAGGATTGTCTTGACAGCCGCCCAATGATCCATTCCTGGATCAGACTGGTATCTGCTTGTGACGCTCAGAGCATATGATACATCGGGCCTAGTACATAACATAGCATACATGATAGATCCTATCGCGGATGCATAAGGAATCTTATTCATGCAAATCCTCTCGTCTTCTGTGCGCGGACACATAGACTTTGAAAGGTTGATCCCATGCCTGATGGGAAGGTAACCTTTCTTGGATTCCGACATGCTAAACCTTTCAGCACTCGGTCTATATATTAGACTGCGAAAGACCAAGCAACCGTTTTGATCTATCTCTATAGATTCTAATCCAAGGATATAGGTTGCTTCTCCCAGGTCTTTCATGGAGAAAGTTTTGGACAACCAAATTTTAACTGACTGTAAGACTGATATATCGTTTCCTATAAGTAAAATGTCATCGACATATAACACTAGGAATACGACTGCACTCCCACTAACCTTCTTGTATACATAAGGTTCGTCAGGATTTTGTGAGAAATCAAACTCTTTGATTGTCTCATCAAAACGGATGTTCCAGCTCCTGGATGCTTACTTTAGTCCATATATGGATCGTCGAAGCTTGCATACTTTGGTTTTATTAACCGATGTGAAACCTTCAGGTTGTATCATATATACATCCTCAAGCAAGTTTCCATTAAGGAAAGCTGTTTTCACATCCATTTATCATATCTCATAATCATAATGAGCTGCTATGGCTAGGAGCATCCGAATGGATTTGAGCATAGCTACTGGCAAATAGGTTTCGTCATAATCAATTCCTTGTTTCTAACGATATCCTTTTGCCACTAATCTAGCCTTAAAGGTAACAACATTACCTTCCATGTCGATTTTCTTCTTGAAAACCCACTTGCACCCTATGGGCTTAATCCCTTCAGGCGGGTTAACCAAGTCCCATACTTGATTTTCGTACATGGAATCCATTTCCGACTTCATGGCTTCAAGCCATTTATCCCTTTCTGAATTTATCAGAATATCTTCATTACTGATAGGTTCGTCATTGTTAACGAGTAACACGTCGTTCGATTCACTTATGAGAAATCCGTATCTCTCTGGAATATTGCGTATCCTATCAGACCTACGAAGAAGTGGTGTTGTTTTAGGTTCAACTGATAGCTCACTATGAGTTATTGGTTGTGGGTCTAGACTAGGTGTCTCTGTAATGTCTATTGGAGTTTCTTGAACTTCTTCAAGTTCAATGCTACTCCCACTGTTTTCTTGTAAAAGAAATTCTTTTTCCAGAAATACAGCATGCCTTGAAACAAACACCTTTTGTTCCAAGGGATGATAGAATTGGTAACCTTCGTTTCCTTAGGGTATCCAATAAATAGACATTTATCAGACTTAGCATCCAATTTATCTGATACAGTCCGCAGGACAACCCCATATTTTAAGGTGAGTTAAATGAGGTTTCTTACTATTCCACGTCTTATATGGAGTAGTAGAGACTACCTTGGTCGGGACTCTGTTTAGTAAGTAAACAGCTGTCTTAAGCGCATAGCCCCAAAAGGATTTTGGAAGAGTTGCATGATTCATCATAGATCTAACCATGTCCATCAAGGTTCGGTTACGCCTCTCAGATACACCATTATGCTGTGGTGTATATGGCGGAGTCCATTGAGACAATATCCCATTGTCCCTAAGATAATCTTGAAACTCTTGACTCAAGTATTCACCACCCCGATCGGATCGAAGTATCTTAATACTTTTGCCAAGTTGTTTCTCTACTTCACTTCTGAACTCTTTGAATTTCTCAAAAGCTTCAGATTTGTGTTTCATTAAGAACACATACCCGAATCGTGAGTGATCATCGATAAAGGTAATGAAGTAGCTATAACCTCCTTGTGCAAGAGTTGACATTGGTCCACATACATCAGTATGTATTAGACCAAGCAATTCTCCCACTGGTTTACCTTTTCCGGAAAAGGGTAATTTGGTCATCTTGCCTTTTAAGCATGATTCGCATGTATCAAATGAACCGGGTTCAAATGATTCCAGAATTCCACATTGGTGTAATTTGGTCATGCGTTTCTTACTTACATGGCCAAGACGACAATGCCACGTATAGGAGTCTATTTGATTATCTATTCGAGCACGTTTGTTGCTAACTTCGATATTGAAAACATCACCGGATAAATCT
>JAGFNQ010009573.1:0-53309 GCA_024364735.1 Boesenbergia rotunda
ACGATACATCGGGCCTTGTACATAACATAGCATACATGATAGATCCTATCGCGGATGCATAGGGAATCTTGTTCATGCAAATCCTCTCGTCTTCTGTGCGCGGACACATAGACTTTGAAAGGTTGATCCCATGCCTGATGGGAAGGTAACCTTTCTTGGATTCCGACATGCTAAACCTTTTTAGCACTCGGTCTATATATGTAGACTGCGAAAGACCAAGCAACCGTTTTGATCTATCTCTATAGATTCTAATCCCAAGGATATAGGTTGCTTCTCCCAGGTCTTTCATGGAGAAAGTTTTGGACAACCAAATTTTAACTGTCTGTAAGACTGATATATCGTTTCCTATAAGTAAGATGTCATCGACATATAATACTAGGAATACGACTGCACTCCCACTAACCTTCTTGTACACACAAGGTTCGTCAGGATTTTGTGAGAAATCAAACTTTTGATTGTCTCATCAAAACGGATGTTCCAGCTCCTAGATGCTTGCTTCAGTCCATATATGGATCGTCGAAGCTTGCATACTTTGGTTTTATCAACCGATGTGAAACCTTCAGGTTGTATCATGTATACATCCTCAAGCAGGTTTCCGTTAAGGAAAGCTGTTTTCACATCCATTTGCCATATCTCATAATCATAATGAGCTGCTATGGCTAGGAGCATCCGAATGGATTTAAGCATAGCTACTGGCGAATAGGTTTCGTCATAATCAATTCCTTGCTTCTGACGATATCCTTTTGCCACTAATCTAGCCTTAAAGGTAACAACATTACCTTCCATGTCGGTTTTCTTCTTGAAAACCCACTTGCACCCTATGGGCTTAATCCCTTCAGGTGGTTTAACCAAGTCCCATACTTGGTTTTCGTACATGGAATCCATTTCCGACTTCATGGCCTCAAGCCATTTGTCCCTTTCTGAACTTTTCAGAACATCTTCATAACTGATAGGTTCGTCATCGCTTATGAGTAACACGTCGTTCGATTCACTTATGAGAAATCCGTATCTCTCTGGAATATTGCGTGTCCTATCAGATCTACGAAGAGGTGGTGTAGTTTTAGGTTCAACTGATAGCTCATCATTATGAGGTATTGGTTGTGGGTCCAGACTAAGTGTCTCCGTAATGTCTATTGGAGTTTCTTGAACTTCATCAAGTTCAATCCCACTCCCACTGTTTTCTTGTAAAAGAAATTCTTTTTCTAGAAATACAGCATGCCTTGAAACAAACACCTTTTGTTCCAAGGGATGATAGAATTGGTAACCCTTCGTTTCCTTAGGGTATCCAATAAATAGACATTTATCAGACTTAGCATCCAATTTGTCTGATACAATCCGCTTCACATAAGCAGGACAACCCCATATCTTAAGGTGAGTTAAGTGGGGTTTCTTACTATTCCATGTCTCATATGGAGTAGTAGAGACTACCTTGGTCGGGACTCTATTTAGCAAGTAAACAGCTGTCTTAAGTGCATAGCCCCAAAAAGATTTTGGAAGAGTTGCATGATTCATCATTGACCTAACCATGTCCATCAAGGTTCGGTTGCGCCTCTCAGATACACCATTATGCTGTGGTGTATACGGCGGAGTCCATTGGGATAATATCCATTGTCCCTAAGATAATCTTGAAACTCTTGACTTAAGTATTCACCACCCCGATCGGATCGAAGTATTTTAATACTTTTGCCAAGCTGTTTCTCTACTTCATTTCTGAACTCTTTGAATTTCTCAAAGGCTTCAGATTTGTGTTTCATCAAGAACACGTACCCGAATCGTGAGTGATCATCGATAAAGGTGATGAAGTAGCTATAGCCTCCTTGTGCAAGAGTTGACATTGGTCCACATACATCAGTATGTATTAGACCAAGCAATTCTCCCACTGGATTACCTTTTCCGGAAAAGGGTAATTTGGTCATCTTGCCTTTTAAGCATGATTCGCATGTATCAAATGAACCGGGTTCAAATGATTCCAAAATTCCACATCGGTGTAATTCGGTCATGCGTTTCTTACTTACATGGCCAAGACGACAATGCCAAGTGTAGGAGTCTATTCGATTATCTATTCGAGCACGTTTGTTGCTAACTTCGATATTGAAAACGTCACTGGATAAATCTAACGTGTAGATGCCATTGCACAAAGTTCCATTCCCATAAAGAACGCCATTTAAAGTTATGTAACAACAATTGTTACTAAAAGTTAAATGATAACCCTTTTCATTCAGACATGAAATAGATACAATGTTCTTTATCAACGAAGGAACGAAATAACAATTATCCAATTCTAAGACACGTCCAGTGGGGAGCTTTAGCAAATATGTTCCGATGGCAACAGCAGCAATCTTTGCTCCGTTTCCAACTCGCAAATTCGCTTCTCCTTTGACGAGTCTTCTTCTATTCCTTAGCCCCAGTATGTCATTACATATATGTGAGCTACACCCAGTATCAAGTACCCAAGTGTTTGAGGAAATAGAGTGACATTCAATAACGAAGATACTTGAAGAGGATGGGGCATCGGATGCCTTCTCTTTCAAGGACTCAAGATAAACCTTGCAGTTTCTTCGCCAGTGACCCTCCTTGCCATAGTAATGGCAAGTGCCTTTTAGGATATTTTCAGTCTTTTTGGCCTTTTTCTTCTTTCCTTTATTTTGTTCTTTGGCCTTCCTCTTAGAACCTTTCTTCGAGGAACCAACTAACAGTACCGTCTCTTGATCCTGCTTCACAGAAGGCTCTACAGTCTTCAGCAGGTTGAGCAACTCAGGAAACTGGTCTGGAGTTGTATTTTCAGGAGGACGGTTGGGAAGTTGATCTTCAAGGACATAAGCAAGCTTCTCTGCCTTGAGGACTATCCTCAGGTTTCGAAGCTAGTCCATGAAGTTAGGCCCAGTCAGTTTATTGGTGTCCAAAATGGAACGCAAGTTTAGGGAAGACATGATCGAGTGATTATCCTAGAAATACAAATTGAGATTATGTGAGAAGAATGATTAAAGAATGTATCATCATACATAAATTAAATCCTATTTATTTTACGAATTGAGTCACCCTTATTATCAATTCGGGAGATCGTAGGAACATCTCCAAATAGGTTGATATCCAACCATAGATAAGAACAACCATGGCTGTGGCCATCAAGTTTTCTTAGCTATGAAGGTAGGTAATTATACCGATTACACATCACATATATGTAACTATCACTTTATGCTATCAACTAATTGAATGTTTCCATAAATCATTGGGTTGTTAACTCATTAACAAGTATGCAACTTTATACATAGCACCCAACTGCACATCTCTTTGCATCGACCTTGGCTGTGGCACAACAAATCGATGCTCCAAGCTTAAGGCTGACCCATTAATCAAGAAATATTTTTAATATGGTTGGAGCTCATTCAATCGTTTAGTCAGGCTTGGATGTGTCCAAAAACCAAAACTAAGGATTAACCTCTGACTCCAACTATATTATTCATAAACTAATTCCATGGTTTGAACATGTTGAGGTTCAAGTCGGGCATGGATGTGTCCATCAACCCAAACAGAAACAAAACTCCGATTCTAACCATATTAATGGAAGGTGTTGGCCTTAATATTTTGTAAGGGGTTTTGGGTCTCATCCTTTCTTTTCTAAGCACATTCATGACATAGAATTATGTCATGACTAACGATTTCCTTAATTAAGTATGTATGTGACTTAGGTTATCAAGTCTCATTAATTGAATTAGGAACCGGATTTCCTAATTCCAATTTCATACTTAATTAAAGGAATTGTTTTGGGAAACAATTTCCTAAATTGTCATAATTAATTTCGGAAATAATATGATCAAGATTTTGATTTCTCTAAATCAAATCTTATTAAATTAAGAGACAAATCCCTTAATTCAACTACATATTATTTTCATGAAAATCTCATTTAAGAAAACTCTATAGGAAACCATTTTCCTAATTAATTTTGGAGACAACAATATGTAAGAGCATCACCTCTTCAAACATATTTTATTTATGAATTTAATTAATTACAACAAATTGTTTTCTAAGGGTGGCTCCCCGAGGCTCAGATACCCAAAGAAAAGTAATGTGTTGTAAATCCAACTGGACGGCTCCCCGAAGCTCAATCCAAATCAAACATGACAATTTCAATTAAAAATTGGGAAATTAAATTACAACAACTAACTTTAAATTGGGCGGCTCCCCGAGGCTCAATCCAAAATAAAGAATTTTGTTGTCAATTTAAAAACCAATTCAAATTTAATTGTCAATTAACTGTCCATGAATTTGTCTAGACTTTCTTAAAAGAAAGTGCCCAAAATTGCGAGATTTCAAAAATAGGTTTTCAGAATAATTGTAAGTTTTTGGTACAAAGGAAACTTACATATTTCCAAAATTGGAAAATTTCTAAAATAGAAAATTTTCCAAAATTGGAAAGTTTCCAAAGATGGGAAGTTTTCACAATTATTATAAAATTTCAGAAATTAGAAAATTTCAAACGTTTGCGAAATTTCATGAGGATTTCCAAACTTTGAAATTCCTAAATCTAAAATTTATTATAATTTGAAAGTTTCCATAATTGAAAAAAAAATTTGAAATTGAGATCATGACAAAGTTTTCCACAAAACAATTATATGATTAAGTCGAACACTAACCGGCTCTGATACCACTGTTGGGACCGGGTGCATGTCGACAAGGATACGAGTTCGTAAAATTTTAAATTTTTACGTGCAGCGGAAGAATTTGCATAAAATAATTTCCTAAATTATTTTAACTTCGTATCTAGCATGCAATCTTATGGTGTGTTGACATAATCATAAAATAAAACTTTGTGGAAAAGTAAACTAATTTACTTTGTACCTCGCGTAACTCGAAGTAAGGGACGAGATCCAACCGTAGCGTCCCTTGGAAGCTTCGCCTCTATTCGCGTCCACGCCGAGTTCTCTTCGGGATGACTTCGCAAAGTCACGAGTTTTGTGCCGACGAGAACTACTAGATCCTCGGAAGGCACAACTAAGAAGATCAAGAGAAGAAAAGGAAACTAACCAACGAAGTAACGGAATCGAATTCCGAGAGAGAGGGAGATGTAATCCGCTTCTTCTTCTTCTTGGTTGGTTTCTTCTTCTCCTTGAAGCTCACGGCAACACCTTGCCTTGGTGTAGGTTGGGCGCCGGCCCTAATGGAGCTAGGGTGGCCGCCGGCCCTAATGGAAGGGAGGGGGAAGGAGGAGAGAAGAGAAGAGAGAGAGGGAGAGCTCTATTTCGATTATCCAAATCTTAGGAATCCAAGGCTTGCCTATGGTTCCTTATATAGTTGCTTCTCCCTTGCCAAGTCTCCGAATTAACGGAATTAACAGAATTAGTTATCATAAGAAATTTATCCTATAAATTCTTTTATGAATTATTCCGTTTAAACCAAGTTTTATTATAACTAACTTTATAATAAAACTAATTAGTTATCATAAGAAATTTATCCTATAAATTCTCTTATGAATTTTATTATAACTAACTTTATAATAAAACTAATTAATTATCATAAGAAATTTATCCTATAAATTCTCTTATGAATTATTCCGTTTAAACCAAGTTTTATTATAACTAACTTTATAATAAAACTAATTAGTTATCATAAGAAATTTATCCTATAAATTCTCTTATGAATTTTATTATAACTAACTATATAATAAAACTAATTAATTATCATAAGAAATGTATCCTATAAATTCTCTTATGAATTATTCCGTTTAAACCAAGTTTTATTATAACTAACTTTATAATAAAACTAATTAATCTCTCCTTTTATTATGGAATAAATTTTATAAGAAATTTATAAACTTTCTTATTATGGAAAAATCAATTCATAATTGATTTTATAAAATTAAAATAAATCAATTCATGGATTATTTTAACTTCCATAAAAAGAATAAATTTCTATAAATTTATTTATATAAATTTCTTTATACAAATGTATTTATTCATAATTTATAAAATAAATCACGCTAGATTTACTTTATTAATTAAACCAAAATTAATTGGTTATCTTCCCAATAGGTGGCCGACCAACCAAGGAGGGTCGGCACCCTCTTTGGCCGGCCCAAATCGAGCCGAACCAACGCGAATTAAACTCATTTAATTCGCCCAAAAAGCCTTCAAAAGACTTAGCCATTTTTAGCTTCCATTGTGCCTCTGATTAACTCAGATTCGACTTATTTCTCTGATCGAAAAATTTAATTTTCAACTCGTTTTAAATCCCTTGGATTACTCGTAGTGCGTGTGACTAAATAGGCTTTCGATTTATGTTGGCCGTCTATAATTAACCAATTATAGAACGATCATGAGTGGCACCTAGTAGTACATCATGATCCCCAATTAATCGAAAGATCAACGGTTTGACCCCAGAAGAAATTATTTTGAAACCCTTCAGCAGCTCTAATGAATCGTGCCTCATTCCCTTCACCATCTTATACCCACTTAGTTCAGGACACGGTCTATTTGTGTCAGTCCCCACTAGGCTGACTACGTCACACCTAGCCCAAGTAGTGTCTTTCTCGTCCTTTGGATTTCTAGTTACTCTCATGTATTTTAGAGACTCACACTCTAAACATGATATACTCTGGCCAGAGGTTTTGAGTAACAATCCGACGATAGGCCTGGGTATACATCTCCTCGCAAGGAGTGGTGAATCCTTTGTAGGCTGTTCAAACATCTTCGGACACTTCGGCTTATACCCAATCATCCTGGGTCCACACCTCCTTGGAGATGCTTGCTTAAGATGTTAAAGTATAAGTCTTCATGACCAAGATGACTTGAACACCGCAAGTCAAAGGAACATCGCACTTAAGCCGCAGTAAGAACTTCATTGACATATCTATATAGATAACCCTATGAAGTCTTACAGCTAGTCACTCCAATGAACTAGTTCCCTTAACTAGCATCCATGTTTATCTCCGGACATCCCAATGTCACCAGCCAGTGAGAATCAGTTGATTAGAGAATAACCCATGCTAGTCTCAACAGAATTGATAGTGTCCGTATTTATCAATTCATCGACTAGGGATATTTTCAATACTTCACATTTGCACATTTAGAGATAATCACTAGTTGTGATCCCATCACAAATTCTCTTATGCTGTGAGTTGTATTGCGGACATTCAGTAGATGAGTTTAAGATCCCAATCAAATACATAAACATGTATACTCAAATAGTGAATTATCATTTATTAAAATAAATGTTTACAATCATAAGGCGATTGCCTTAGGACACTTCTCTCATATCACTAACAGTAGTGTTCCTGGCTGAGGGACCCCTTCCAAGGTAGAGTCTTTTGTATCGTTACCCTCACCGGGTAGCATGGTAGAGATGAGCTCTAGGGTCTCGCTGAAGATCCTGGAGGATGTGGGACTCTCAGGCTATCTGAGGAGTCCAGAAAAGACCTTATGTGGTCCGCCAGGGGGCATGGAGGAGATGACTCATCCTACTGATCACCAAACCCTGGTTAGCCCGTGGCGGTGTACCCCACGCGCCATCATCTTCGAAATCCTCGTTTTCCCCGAGTTTCGTGCAGAGGAAGGTGTTTATGGGATGCAACATCACCAAGAGGGGAGAGACTACAGCCGCTGGCTTTTCTCTTTCTCTTTCTTCTTTTCGTTGAGAAATTACGGTTGTCGTTCCTCCTCTCTTGTTAAGGCAATTCTTCTTTGGGTCTTTACATTCTCCGGAGAGAAATTGCTGTTGCTATTTTCCCTCCTCTTTTTTCTGCCTTTCGAATGTTGTACTCAGCTGCATCTTTGCGGGAAAAAGGGGGTCTTCGAATGGGGTCGAGCTACCCATGTGTTACCTCAGACATCCCTCTCCGTCACCGACTACTCAGATGGAGTACCCAGAAGGTGGAGAAGAGTCAAGGATCTTGTTGATGGTTTTTCGCGTCCGGCGCACTTAGAAGGTGATTCCGAGCCTAGCGACCCTACCAGAATGGAGCTGTAGAGGAGAAAGGCCCAAGCAGAAGAGCGATTTCTCTTAGCCAATTGTATCTTGATAATTTTCTGAGATGTTTATTCCCTGTACTTTTCATATAAATAAAATAATAATTTTGTTACCTGTGTATGTGTATGCCCGGATTATTCTTTGGAGTGTTTTGCTTATGTTCCCCTAGTCGGGCATGCTACTTTACCATTGCTTCCGTAGAGTCTACCTATCCCGGGTGCTTGGGATATCATGGGGCACCCTGGTTTGCATCCTCAGTAGGGAGTCTGGAACAACCCGGACCAAGCCTAAGTACCCCGGGCATCGGTTGCACTGCAAGGCATTAGGGTTTTGGATACTTGGTCGAGCTCATATGTCCTAGACCAAGCCTAAGTACCCAGGGCATCGGCTGCACCGCGAGGTATTAGGGTTTTGGATACTTGGTCGGGCGCGTATATCCCAGACCAAGCCTAAGTACCCCGGGCATCGGCTGCACCGTGAGGTATTAGGATGTTGGGATACTTGGTCGGGCGCGTATGCCCTAGACCAAGCCTAAGTACCCCGGCATCGGTTGCACCGTGAGGTATTAGGGTTTTGGATACTTGGTCCGGCGCGTATGTCCCAAACCAAGCCTAAGTACCCCGGGCATCGGCTGCACTGCGAGGTATTAGGGGTTTGGATACTTGGTTGGGCGCATATGTCCCAGACCAAGCCTAAGTACGCCGGGCATCGGCTGCACCGCGAGGTATAAGGGTTTTGGATACTTGGTCGGGCGCGTATGTCCCAGACTAAGCCTAAATACCTCTGGCATCGGCTGCATCGCGAGATATTAGGGTTTTGGATACTTGGTCGGGCGCGTATGTCCCAGACCAAGCCTAAGTACCCCGAACATCTGCTGCACGGCGAGGTATTAGGGTTTTGGGTACTTGGTCAGGCGCATATGTCCCAGACCAAGCCTAGGTACCCCGGGCATCGGTGGCACCACAAGGCATTAGGGTTTTGGATACTTGGTCGGGCGCGTATGTCCCAGATCAAGCCTAAGTATCCTGGGCATCGGCTGCACCGCAAGGTATTAGGGTTTTCAACTCCTCGGTAGTGCGTTGTTATCTTGGGGGAAAGCATCTCTCTTTATTACTTGATTTTTCTGCGAGGGCAAAGAGATATGCAGACAGGCACTCAAAATAAAACGCGAATCTTACCAAGACCAGAAGGGTCCGAGACCGCAGCTGGGACGAGACCTCCTGAGTTTTTTCCCTTCTCCTCCAGCTAGTCTTCCAAGCCCCTCGGGTTCTTCCGAGACTCTGTTCTGACCTCTCCGTTGTAGCACCGCCGAGACACCAACTGGTCTCCTCGGACTTCAACCACCTGGTCGCCTACTGGAAGCTTTATCTTCTGGTGGTAAACAGAGACCACCGCCTAGAAAGTGTTGAGCGCATGGCGGCCCAGGATGACATTGTAGGAGTAGGGCACGCCCACGATCAAGAAAGGAGTCCTCTGGGTTCTTTCGAGCCTGTCACTTCCCAATGAGAGTGACAAGGTGATTTGCCCTTCCGGCTGTACTCGATCCCTATGAAACCAAATAGCGGAGTCGAGACCGGGAGCAGTTCCTCCTTGTCTATCTGCATTTGATCCCAAGCCGTCTTGTACAGGATGTTCACGGAACTCCCTGTGTCCACAAAAAAGCGCTTAACCTCATAGTTAGCAATACGGGCTACGATCACTATGACATCTTCATGGGGGGCTTCTACTTCTTCAAGGTTGGAAGGCCCAAAGGATATCGTAGGGCCCGGCTCCTGACTCCGGCTCATCCCGATGGACTAGTTTTCCAATCGTCAGGTATAAGATTTCCTGGCCCGGTTGGAGTCCCCTCCAGTAGGTCCTCCGGAGATGACTCCCAAATGACCCGAGGGCGGACCCTGCATGGGGACCTTGCCCTTCGGGGGTCTCTTTCTAAGGAGAGAGATCTTCGGGGTGCAGACCCCCGACTCCTACCTCGTGATCGTGATCGAGACCGAGGTCAAGCCTCGTTTTCCCCGACATGTTGTCGCCAAGGAGAGAAACTTCGCCTTGGATGTTAGATCGTGGCGCTTGCTAGAGGGGGGGTGAATAGTAATTTTCTATTTTCTCTACAAGAATGGTTAGCAAAACACAAGCAAAATAATGAAAATGATAAGAACAATGCTAACACCTTTGTTTACTTGGTATCCACCTCTGAGAGGTGACTAATCCAAGGATCCACATGCGCGCACAACCTCCACTATGAAAACCTCCTTCAAGGTGAAGAAAACCTTTACAAGATTGTCTTCTTCCTCTTTAGAAGATGGAAATGAAAGTGAGAGGAAGAGCTAAGGACTTTTTGCACAAACAACACCTTGGTACCCTCAAGAACCGTACCTTTCACGTGTCAAAAAGTCACCCTTTAAATAGGGTAAAGGACAACTCCAAAAGCTGTCCAGCCCGAGACCAGTCGACTGCCCCTGGGGCAGTCGACTGGCCCTACCTTAATAGCTAGCCAACAGCTAGTTTTCGAGGTTACCAGTCGACTACCCCATGGGCAGTCGATTGATGTCTCGAGGAGTACTGGCAGTCGATTGATTTTCCCCCAACCGACTGCCCAGCTTATACAAGCACTCTTCCTCACTCCGACGACCCTCTTTCACGTGTGCCTTCAAGTATACTCTTTTGGCTTACCCCTTGAAGTCTTCTTCCACCGACTATCGTCCCTCGGATGCGCATACAAGCCCTCGGCTTGCCTCCATGCCACCCTTCATGTGTGCCCTTTGAAGTCCACTTCCCGTCTTGCCATTGGAGTTCTCTTCCCTCGGCTCTCGCCCCTCGGATGTGTCCTCCATGTGTGACTCATCAAGTCCTGCAAGACTCATTCACACATATCAAAAATAATATAACACCCTAACCTTAACATATTGACACACACACATCAAAACCATGATCTTCCCGATCATACTTGGGCCGATTGCCCCAACAATCTCCCCCTTTTTGATGTGTGGCAATATGTTTAAGTTAGGAAAAAATAACAGCAAACAACAACAATTGAAAATACAGGACATAATAAAAACCAAGAGGTAACCTCCCCCTTAACCTATGCCCTCTCTATTGGATCGAAGTAAATCGATAAAGAGGGGGTGAATATCGATCGGAAATTTTCAGACAATTTAAGATAAAAACGCAACGGAAAGAGTAAAACAAAGTCGCTAACACAGTTTGTTTTACTTGGTTCGGAGTCGCGATCGGCTCCTACTCCAAGGCCCACGGTCCTTGACCATTTACGTTGCGCAATTCTATATTTGTAGAAATGATTACAGTTTCGAGTACAGATATAGAATCGAAAAAGAGAATTACAACACTTAAAAAATGACAGCTTTTACTGATGACCAGAGTGGTTGGAATTTTGGAGCAGCGGGTCATCGTCAGCGCTTGAATCGCGAGTTCGGAGCTTGTCATGGCGTAGCGCTTGAGCGAAAGTGTTGAAAGCAAGATTTGCAAGTTGTCTTCAAGCCTTGGGGTGAACCCCCTTTTATAGTGGTCGACTGGGCGCCTGTGTTGAAGGGGGCGCCTACAAGTGGCCTCTCCTGTGCAAACTCTAATCCGCAGGCTCGGTCAGTGCTTATCCCCTTCATTGAGGCGCCTGAGCTGACTGGGGCACCTGTGTTAACACAGGCGCCTAGCTTGACTTGGTCCAAAGGCTTTCGTGGCAGTTTACTTCGATGGTCTCAGTTTGGCCTTGCACTGGGGTGCTTGTATCCATACAGGCGCCTAGCCCAGTGAGGCGCCTCCTTCCAATGAGGCGCCTGAGCTGCAGAAACACCGTCCCTTCGTTTCCTGTAACCAGGGTTAGTTACAAAACACAAAAAGCAAATGATATGTTAGACATTCTTTATAGCCTAAGCTGTCTTGGTTCTGACTTTGTGTTTCCCAAATTGAACCCTAGGTCGAACTGACGCCTAATGTTCCTTCCTATGGGGAACGCGCCCTCACCTACTCCTCTCGGGAGAATTTACCTTTTTGCCAACCGGCTCCTCCGGTTGGACTTTTGCCCAGCTTCACTCACTAGGTCATCGGTGCCCAGTCCTCGACCAGGTCTTAGTGCCCAGCTTCACTCACCAGGTCTTCGGTGCCCAGTCCTCGACCAGATCTTAGTGCCCAGCTTCACTCACCAGGTCTTTTGCCCAACTTTAGGCCAGGACTTAGTTGCCCAGCCCGCGGCCAGGACTTAGTGCCCAATTCAATGAACTAAGACTTAGTGCCTAGTGTACCTAGGACTTTCCTGCACACTTAATCAGCTTGTTAGATCACAACCAAATCTTAACTTCTAAACTCTTTGCCATTATCAAAACAAAGGTTTGACTTTGGTGCTTCCAGCACCAACAATCTCCCCCTTTTTGATTTATGGCAACACGGTTCAAAAAGTTAAGTTAAGAACATAATATAGTAATCTAACAAACACAATAGAATTTTAACTCCCCCTGAATTTCACATTCTCCCCCTGAAATTTTCAATATCATGTGAGTTTTGTAAACTTTCTAAGTGCTAAGTGTTTTTCAAGATTTAGCAAAAGCTTTATGTTTTTTGACTAAGTGTTTTTCGAAAATAAAGCAATTGTACTCAAGAACACTTAGGCAATTTTTGAAAAGGTTTTGTAAGCCTAATTTTTGTTTCAATATTTTGAAAATTTACTTAGGCAAAACAATTTTCAAAAACTGATTTTCCTTGCAAAGTTTTAATTTTGAGATCTTGAAAAAAATTTCCCAACTTAGAAAATTTTGCTTAAAAACATTTTCACAAAAAAGATTTTTTACTAAGAAAAAAAAATTATTTGCCAACAAATTTTTTTGAAAAATAATTTAGCTCAGGCAAATTTGTTTACTAAAAAATTTTCCTTAGAAATGTTTTTCAAAATACACTTAGAAATTTTGAAGCCTTTTCGAAGTATTTTAAGAGCACTTAGAAAAAGTTTAAAAGTTTGAAGCACTTAAAAAAATACTTAGAAAAATTTAAAACCTTTCTAAGTACTTCAAAAACTTTGAAGTATTTAAAAACTGAAAAAGTACTTGAAAACTGAGCACTTAGAACTTTCTACTTTACTTTTTGAAAAGAGATAGAGATAGAAAATTTTGAAAAATTTGAGAAATTTGAAAAAAAAAATTCCCTCTTTCTTTCATTTCTCTTCCCCTTTGCCATATATCAAAAAAAATTGATACTAATTACAGCAAGTATATTTGAGCTAGTAAGTAATTGAAGTTTTGTATTGAACCAACTCTAATGAAAAAAAACTGGACCAAACCAAATTAAATCAATCTTGTTCGAGTCCTATCTAACCATGTTAGCTACTTACTAACTGTCATAAACAGTAGCTTTCGCTAAGGTTAGTCAAGTTAAGTGATCTGATCAAGTTAAATTTTTTAAGCTTGACACTTAACCTGATTGTTGTTCAACTTGTATTTATTGCCCCAATTGCTGCAAATGCACTAACTTAAAGCATCTTAAATCAAGGTATAGACCTAAGCATCTCAACCCAATCTAGGTTATCAATCAAAAGTACCCTAAGGTGCTTGTGAGATGCTGGCTTCTAGATCTATAGGTGCATGTAGTTCTAGGGTTAGGGCCTAAGCTAAGTCCATTTGCGACAAAGTCCTAGTTTTGAAGGGGGTAGTTTTTGAAATAAAACTAAGTCGGAAAATCATTTTAAATTTCAAAAACTTTATAAATGAAATGATAAATTTGTAAATTTTTAAAAAAAAATTAAGAAAAATAGGAAGATTTTAGGAAAATAATATAGATCAGTCCTACTCTACTAAGCACAACCCTAACTGCCTTCTTAGTGAGCTAAACTCAGACTCAGGTAAGGGTTTGGTAAAGATATCAGCTAAGTTGGATTTTGAGTCCACATGTTTAAGTACTATTTCACGCCTGGCTATATGATCCCTTACAAAATGATGTTTAACTTCTATATGTTTTGTTCGGGAATGTTAAATTGGGTTTTAGTCAAGTTGATTGAACTAATGTTATCAATATAGACTTGGGTTTGGGTGTAGTCAAGCTGGAAGTCCTTAAGAGTGTGCATCATCCACAGAAGTTGTGTTATACATTCTCCTAGGGCAACATATTCTGCTTCTGTTGTGGACAGTGCTACGCAGTGTTGCTTTCTGCTACACCAGCTGACTAGGCTATGTCCTAATAGTTGGCAACTTCCACTTGTACTTTTTCTATCTAATTTGCACCCAGCATAGTCAGAGTCAGAATATCTTGACAATTCAAAAGTGGAAGTCCTAGGATACCAAATCCCTACATTTAGGGTACCCTTAATGTACCTAAGTACTCATTTTAGGGCTGCTAAGTGGGATTCCTTAGCACAAGTTTGGTACCTAGCACACATTCCTACAGAAAATAGGATATCAGGTATGCTAGCTATTAAGTAAAGTAGACTACCAATCATACTTCGGTATAGTTTAAGATCAACAAGCTTACCTTCAGGGTCACTATCAATTTTGACATTTGTGACCATAGGGGTACTAATGCTATTGGAGTTATCTATTTCAAATTTCTTTATTAACTCTTTAGCATACTTGGATTGGTGAACATAATTACCATCTCTAGTCTGTTTAATTTGTAATCCTAAGAAAAAGTTGAGCTCACCTACCAAGCTCATTTCGAATTCTTTTAGAAAGTTAGAATTGGTGGATCCAAAAATTATATCATCGACATAAATTTGGGCAATAAAGATATCATTTTCTAAGGTTTTAACAAAAAGAGTAGAGTCAATTTGACCTTGGTTAAATTCCTTAGAAATTAGATAAGTTGATAAGCGTTCATACCATGCCCTAGGTGCTTGTTTCAACCCATAAAGTGCTTTTCTAAGTTTAAAAACATACTCAGGTTTTTATAGATTCTCAAATCCTGGGGGTTGTCCTACATAGACTTCTTCTTTGATAAACCCATTTAAAAAGGCAGACATAACATCCATTTTGTATAGTTTGAACTCTCTATGGGCTGCAAAGGCTAATAACATTCTAATTGACTCAAGTATGGCTACTGGGGCATAGGTTTCATCATAGTCTAACCCTTCGACCTGACTAAACCCTTTAGCTACTAAGCAGACTTTATTTCTAACTATTTCCCCTTGATCATTTAATTTGTTTCTGAACACCCACTTAGTATCTATAACAGATTTACCCTCAGGTTTAGGTACTAGTTCCCAGACTTGGTTTCTTTCAAATTGAGCTAACTCCTCTTGCATAGCTATGATCCAATCAGGGTCAGGTAGGGTTTCCTCTATAGTCTTTGGTTCAATTTTTGAAATTAATATGATCTGACTAAGATTTCTATAGGAAGACCTAGTTATGACTCCTAAGGTTGGATCACCCATAATTTGTTCAGAAGGGTGACTGAGTCCGGGTTTCTTGGTTCTTCTAGTACTAGGTTCAGCCTCAGGTTCGGCTAGACGGTTCGATTCAGTGTTTGGTTCAACTACCTGGGTTGGTTCAGTTATTGGTTCAGTTGAGTCCTCAATAGTTGGTTCAAGAGTTAGTTCATTTAGAGGTTCAACCAGTGGTTCAATTGATGGTTCACTATCTTCTTGATTAATATTTGATTGATTCAATTTCTGATTATCAGTTTTTGGTTCAATTTCCTCATCAAAAATTAAGTTAGTAGTTTCTTCAATTTTGCAAGTTTGTTTATTATAAACCCTATAGGTCCTACTAGTTGTTGAATATCCTAAGAAGATCCCTGGGGTTGACTTGGATTGAAACTTACCTAGGTAGTCCTTGGTGTTCAAGATATGGACTTTGCACCCAAAGACTCTTAGGTAGTGTAGGTTAGGCAATCTATGATAATATAGTTCATAAGGGGTTTTATTATGTCTTTTGTTGATTAGAACCCTGTTTTGAATGTAGCATGTCGTACTTACCGCTTCTGCCCAAAATTGATTAGCTAGGTTAAATTCATTCAACATAGTTCTAGCGGCTTCCTGAAGGGTTCTATTTTTTTCTCCACTATCCCATTTTGTTGGAGGGTTCAAGGACAAGAAAACTCATGAATATACCCATTTATTTTTTAAAATTCCTCAAACCGTTGATTTTCAAATTCTCCCCCGTGATCACTTCTAAGTCTTTTGATTTTAGTATCATTTTAGTTTTCAATTATTTTACATAAGTCAATAAATAAGTTCAAGGTTTCATCCTTAGTTTTTAGGAACCTAACCCTGGTAAACCTAGAGTAATCATCGATAATTACTAAGCAGTATTGATTCCCGCTTAGTGACTTGGCTCCATGTGAGTCAAATAGGTCAAGGTGCTGGAGCTCAAGTGTGGTTTGAGTTAAGTCTGATTGTGTTGATTTGTGAGCAGACTTTGTTTGTTTGCCTTGGTTACATGAGTTATAGATTGTGTTTTCAAAATTCTTAATTTTTGGTACACCTTTAATTAAACCAAGTTGAGTAATTTTAGAAATTAGTTTAACATGAGTGTAACCTAATCTCCTATGCCAAAGGTTGGATTCTTCTAATTGAGTCAAGAAGCATTTTGGTACTAAAGATAAATTAATAGTATAAACATTGTTTTTCCTAGTACCCTTAAGCATAACTTCTGAGTCTTGGAGGTTTCTAATCAAGCAGTCAGAGTTGGTAAATGTAACTACGTAGCCAGTATCACATAGTTGACTTATACTAAGTAAATTGAACTTGAAATTTTCAACGAAGAGTACCTTTTTAATCACAAAATCAGACTTCAGTTCAATGTTACCTGATCCAATGACTTTGAGTGTAGCATTGTTGCCAAATGCTACTGAGCCTAGGTTCTTGAATTTGATTTTACTATGATTTCAATTTGTCTCCAGTCATGTGTCTGGAGCATCCACTATCCAACATCCATTGGTCCAAATCTTTATGTTCCTACACATAAAGTCTTTATTGATTTGGATCCAATTAGAGTTAGGGATAGCTTAAAATTGATTTTCACAACCTAGTCTGTCTCACCCAGTCTAGTGTTATCAATCACGTTAACCTTATGGGTTTTGTGAGACAGACTTTCAAAAATAAAGATTTTAATTTTGAAAGGCATGGTTAATTTTGTAGACATTGAATTAATTTTGAAAATTTTATAAAGTTTAAGATTAATTTGAAAATATGTGTTGAATCTAAGATTAATTGAAATTTGTGCTTGATCCAAATATAACAAGTAGATAAGTGAATTTGATTTTTAGTAATTGGCTTCCAGGTCTTGGTGAGGTACTAGGCCTTCTTTGGTCATAGCCTTATTGGAACAACAACCCTTTCCTTGACAAAGCCTTTTATTGAAAATTCATCTTCAAGTTACTTCTTGAAAGATTTTAGTCTAACTAGTTTGGGTCTTGGATCGGTAGCTTCGGCTAGTTCCACCAGAAAGGCTTCCCTAACGTAATATCATCTCACCTTCACCCAATACTATGTTGTTCAAATTTCAATTGAATCTTTTATCCTTAGTCTAACCAATCCTAAGTCTAAGTATGATAATTAAAATTGCAAAACGAAATAAACACACAAGTAAGCAAAAAATTATCTAATTATAAATATGGTCTTTATATTGGCTCCCCCTGGATTATAGCCTCTATAAGGGTTAGGCAAGATGTGAATCTTGTCCTTGGGGATCCAATACTAGTTTGGTCCAGCTTGCTTACTTAAACATAGCTTGGGGACCCATGCTTGGACTTGGGTTCTAGATTGGTTCAACACAGAATAATAAGCACGTTGTCTCGACTTAGTTCGATATCCGACTCCAATTCGGTTAAGAACGGACTTCTGCTTTCCAAGGATCATGTCAAGACCCTTAGAACCCAAAATGAACCGTTCTAAGGCTATTCTGAGCTCCTTGACTTGAGTTTTCAAGGAGGAATTCTCTTCCTCATGCTTTTTAACTTGAGTTGAGTTTCCTTCTTGAATTTGCTCGGTCAAGGACCTCGAGTCGGCCTCCTCTTTCAGGCGTTTTACTTCCTGTCGGAGGGATTTGACTCGGATCTTGGATTTCGCTAAGTTACGGACAAATAAGAAATCAATTTTGATAATTCATATTCAGAGTAACCTCTTACTGTGATTTGCCCGTTCTCCGAGATTGTAAGTCTTCCGTCATCTGGTTCCGACTCTGATCCGGAGTCAACGTCTTCCGAGGCAGTTAGGGCGAGAAGATTAGCGTGTGGGACTTTTTCTTCTTCTTCGGAAGAGGATTTGTCCCAGGTGGCTTGGTGAGCCTTCATTCTTCGCGCCTTCTTAGTTTCCTTTAAGTTGGGGCACTCTGACTTGTAATGTCCCTTTTTGTTGCACTCGTAGCAGGTAACGTTGGTCTTGCTCTTCGAGCTTGTTAAAGGTTCTGATGGGTCTTCCTTTCTTCGGCTTGCTTTCTTCTTGTTCGTTTGGTGCTTTAGTTCTTTATAGTAGTCCTGAGCTAGCCGAACCAACTTGGGTCGATCCCCTTCACTATCTTCTGAATCCGAGTCTAAGTCAGACTCGGGTGCTGGTTGAGTCTTCTTCTTGGGAACTTTGCCTTGAGATTTACTTGCAACGAAAGCTATACCTTTCTCGATCAAGGTAGTGTTAGTGTGTTCATGCAGTTCTAGTTCAGAAAAGAGTTCGTCTAATTTGATTTCAGATAAGTTCCTTGAAACTTTGTAGGCATCTATCATAGACTCCCATAGTGAGTTTCTCAGAAAAGAGTTAAGAGTATACCTGATCAGGTCACGGTTTTCAACCTTGTGACCTATCATGTGCAGCCCGTTCATCAGCTCCTGAATTCTGGCCTGGAGTTGGGCCGCAGTCTCACCGTCGTGCATCTTGATTGTATAGAGTCTGTTCAGCAACAGATCTCTTTCACTGATCCTTGTGTCGGAAGTGCCTTCGTGCAGCTCGATCAGCTTGTTCCAAAGCTCCTTCGCGCAGTTGAAGGGTCCCACCTCGTTCAGCTCCTCCTTGGTTAAGCCGCATTGCAAAGTTTGGGTTGTTTTTGCATCAGCTTTGATTTTCTTCTTTAGTGAGACGTCCCACTCGGTATAATGTTGCACCACACCTTGTGCGTTCTTGGGAATTTCCATCCCAGACTGGATGATTATCCACATGTCCACCTGAGTTTTCAGGTGGACTTCCATCCTGCTTTTCCAGTAGGATAAGTCTTCTCCACTGAAAAGAGGAGGTTTGGCAATGTTGTATCCCTCTTGCATAACCATTAGAATTTACTAAAAAAGAAATAACAAAAAAACTTATTCCAAGACTGAGTCTTGGATTAGTAGTGCGGGAAGAAATTAATAATAACGGAAAAAGATCGAGTGGTGTTGCACCAACCTTGATTAACGAGAAAATTCGAGCGAAAAGAATTTAAAAATTCATAAATCCAAAAAAAACTTCTCAAACTGGTGGTTGCACCAAGTTTGAGCCACCCGTTCTGATACCACTTGTTGGATCGAAGTAAATCGATAGAGGGGGTGAATATCGATCGGAAATTTTCGGACAATTTAAGAGACAAACGCAGTGGAAAGAGTAAAACAAAGTCGCTAACACAGTTTGTTTTACTTGGTTCGGAGTCGCGGTCGGCTCCTACTCCAAGGCCCACGGTCCTTGACCATTTACGTTGCGCAATTCTATATTAGTAGAAATGATTACAGTTTCGAGTACAGATATAGAATCGAAAAAGAGAATTACAACACTTAAGAAATGACAACATTTATCGACGACCGAAGTGGATGGAATTTCGGAGCAGCGGGTCATCCTCAGCGATTGAATCGCGAGTTCGGAGCTTGTCGGGGCGTAGTGCTTGAGTGAAAGTGTTGAAAGCGAGATTTTCAAGTTGTCTTCAAGCCTTGGGGGTTGTAGCGACCCGCCTTCTCTACCTTAGACGGACCGTTACTTGTCTACTTCTTGACTCTAATGCACGACTAAAGATGCGGAACTTTCTTAAACTTTTTTTTTGTATTTAAATCTATCTAAAAATGATATTCTAACTTTAATAGTCATGCATTTAAACTCATCACACAAGGCTCTATAATATTGCTAAAGCATTATGGAATATGAATGCAACTTTTCTACCGAATTTACAAGCAAATTTTAAGCACAATTAGGACTTAGTCCAAAAGGGAATAATAATAAGCTCAAGAATAAGTCTAAAATGCAATGTATCCACATGTTAAACTACTCATGCCCTTGCTCATCTAGTGCATTCACAAAAGTATGCATACTAATTGAAATGACATGGAATCTTCATTCTACAAAATTGAGCATGTAAAACTATCCGAAGCATGAATGTTTAATAAACTCCATAACACAATAACTTGGAATTTGGAAATCTTAAACATGCATTTCAAATAAACTAAATTGTCTCATCCCAAGGATCTCTCCAAGGTCAGCCACCACACACATGTCACTCAGCACCGCCTCGTCGCCTTCCTTCAGAATTGCTTGTCTTTACCTTTATCTGCAGTAAGAGGAAATGCAACTAATAATCATAAAGCTTAGCAAGTACTATCTAGCTCACAAAAACTCGAAATGTGCAAGCATGCTTTTTAAACAGTGGAAAATCACATGAGATATAACTCAAAACATGCATACTCAAGCATTAATAAGTCAAACTCACTTTTTCTTGGCTTAACTTGAAACATTAGCAATTCTTTAACTTTAAATCTTTCTTTAACTTTTAGAAAATTTCCTTAATTTTAGAAAACTTTGCTAAAGCATATACTTGAAAATAATAACTCACTTGGATCCACTTAAGACGTAAGTACCATCTTATGCGCGTTCCCTAAAAGGTTGGGGTAGCGAGCCACCAATCCTAATAGAGCAGACCTTGGTCTACCAGGGCCAAGACCTTGGAATTGGACACCTGGATTTCTTTAATGACGCCCTTGGACGCCGGGTACTGGCCTTAGAAAATAAAATACTTACTTTTTCTTATCTTGAATGCCTTGGCATTTTAACGAGCACCTTGTGTGCCCAAATCCCTAAGTCTTGACTTTTGGGGATTTCTTAAGGCCTTGGCCTTTTCTTTTCTTATCTTTATCTTCTCTTTTCTTTTCTCATAACTTTTCTTAGACCCTAACCTCATATAGGGTACTTAATTAAACTTATACAAGCATGGATTAAACTAAGGTTACATGCAAAATCATAAACTAAAGGAAAATTTGCATTTTTAACTTTCTAACGGGAAAAACTTGCGGAAAAGCGCCTCTTACTGCAGGTGAGCAGTACTTACCTCCTGCGCTAGGTTTTCCTTACGAATAAAATCTGAAATTCCCGAGGAAACGTCGAATTTCGACGTTCTTCTTGCTCCTTGGCGTTCTCCTCGCGTCTACGAGAGTTCTTGTAGAGAATAGGGCCTCTTGAGACCTTCCCTTGGCTTCTCCTTTGTCTTGGGCGAGAGAGAGGGCGAGAGGAAGAAAAAAATCGCGAGAGGGAGAGAGGGAGTCGGCGGAGAGAGGATGTGAGGGAAAGAATGAATAAAAAAAGCCCTAAGTTTCCCTTTTATACTTATGGAAAAATTTAACTAATTCAACCTTATCTATTGTTTCCGCTAATCTATTTCAACAAAAGCAAGCTAGCTCACTTGGTTCGCCCCTCCTCCTCTCACAGTCTAGGTTTAGGGATCAAATCCCTCCTACATGTTTTTTTCTTTTTACCGCTTTTTGCCATTTTCGTTTGCGGAAAATTTCTATAAAAATATCCATAAATTTGGAATAAATTCTAAGATATTTCTAAAATTAGTTTTGAGAATTTTCGGGTGTTACAATCCCCCATACCCAAAACGGACTCGGAAAATTCCATAAAAATATTCTAAAAATTCCTAAAAATATCTAGAATATTTCTAAAATATTTTTAACTAATTTCAAGGGCTTTAAGGACTTAAAATGGAAATTTTGGAGCGTTACAAACCCCCTTTTATAGTGGTCGACTGGGCGCCTGTGTTGAAGGGGGGGCCTACACGTGGCGTCTCCTGCGCAAACTCTAATCCGCAAGCTCGGTCAGCGCTTATCCCCTTCATTGAGGCGCCTGAGCTGACTAGAGCGCATGTGTTAACACAGGCGCCTAGCTTGACTTGGTCCAAAGGCTTTCATGGCAGTTTGCTCCAATGATCTCGGTTTGGCCTTGCACTGGGGCACCTGTATCCATACAGGCGCCTAGCCCAGTGAGGCGTCTCCTTCCAATGAGGCGCCTGAGCTGCAGAAACACCGTCCCTTAGTTTCCTGCAACCAGGGTTAGTTCTAAAACACAAGAAGCAAATGATATGTTAGACATTCTTTATGTTGATGCAGTCTGGCCCTGATTATTGTTTTGGTGTTGACAACGATTTTAGTTTAGGTTGATGATGATGATTATAATTAAGTCCTGATCGAGGATTAGGCATGATTTGGAGGATTCTAGCCTGGAGGGCTAGGTGTTGGAAAAATCCTAACCTGGAGGGTTAGGTGTGAAAAATCCTAGCTTGGAGGGCTAGGTGTTGGAAAAGTCATAATTCGGAAGGGTTGGGTGAAAAGTCCTAGCTTGGAGGGCTAGGTGAAAAATCCTAACTTGGAGGGTTAGGTGCAAATTCTCATCCTGGAGGATTAGGTGAAAAAGTCCTGGCTTGGAGGGTCAGGTGCCTAGCTTGGAGGGCTACGTTGGATGATATTCTAACTCGGAAGGGTTGGGTGAAAAGTCCTAGCTTGGAGGGCTAGGTGAAAAGTCCTAACTTGGAGGGTTAGGTGTAAATTCCCAACTTGGAGAGTTAGATGGAAAATCCTTAGCTTGGAGGCCTAAGGTGGATGGAAACTTAGCTTGGAGGGCTGAGTTTAAGTCCCTGGATCGGTCTAGTGACCGATCAGGGATTCTGGCACGCTGCTCCTTCTTGGATCGGTTTGGTGACCGATCCAGCGATGACTGATCGGTCGAGTGACCGATCAGGGAGCACACAGTGAGGTTGGGAACCTACTGTGCTGCTCCTGATCGATCTGGTGATCGATCAGGGAGCAAGCAGTGAGGTTGAGTTCACTTGCTGAACAGCTCCTGATCGGTCTGATGACCGATCAGGATCACTGTGCAGATCGTTCTGTGGAACGATCCAGCTTCGCGGGCTCCTCACTAAGATCGATCAGGACGAAGCCTGATTGGTCTGGGGATGACCTGATCGGACTGCTAACCGATCAGGAAGATCCCTGATCGGTCATTTGACCGATCAGGAGGGTTAGCCTGCGAAACTCAGAAATCGCCTCATATAAGGGTGGATCGGTCCGGTGAACGATCCACGACCTGGGATCGGTCTGGTGATCGGTCCAGGAGAATCTCAAAGAAATCGCAATTTCTGATTGAGCGTTGGGGATCGATCAGGACGGAGCTTGATCGGTCTGGAACCAGCCTGATCGATCTGGTGACCGATCAGGAGGCTCTCTGATCGGTCCGGTGACCGATCACTTTAATTCAAATTGCATTGTCAAACGCTCTGATCGCGTCTGAACACAACCGATTCGCTGCCACTTTCCTCTGATATTTGATATGCTGTTTGATTTGCTGCTCTAATACTCTGAGTAAGTTTCAGGTGACAGGGGAGGATTCAAACACTCAAGACGAAGTCAAAGAGAGCTTTCCTTGGAGCAGGTTTGTCCCTTTCTCCACACAGGTTGCAACGGCTGGATGCAGGATTAAAGCTGCTGACTGAAGCTTGGCTGAGGGAGCTCAGGAAGTTCAGTTAGGGTGCAGTGTAGCTGGCGCGTTGGCAGTGAGACAGCTGTAGGCTGCTGGAGATGAGATCATCTGTTGCTTAGCGGAGAAACAAAAGGAACGAGAGTTGTAATGTTCGGTAACAACAGTGTTGTGTGCTCTTGAGTTCTTGCGTTTTGTTTTTGCTCCAGATTAAGCTTGCTGTTCTAGAGTTCTTCAATCATTCTGAGCAAGCTATTGAGAAGCAATCATCATACTTGAGCGCTTGAAGGAGAAAACAAGAGGCTTGGAGTCCGACAGTGGGAAGACACGGAGAAGGGTTCTGCGTGAGATCGCCACTGGGTGGAGCTCAGGGAAGCATGCTGTGTTTTTGTCCTTGCTAAGTGGTTGAGTAAGATCCTTCTTGTTGTTTCTTTGTGCTCATTCTATATCATTGTTTGAAACACACTGTGGGGAGGTTTCTCCACCGAGAAGGAGGTTGCTTCATATCCGGTAATCACCGGGGCTTGATCTGCCGACGATCAAGGGATCGCCCACCTTAAGGGCACGCCAAGGAGTAGGGGCAAGTTATCCCCGAACCTTGTAAAATCTCCTTGTTAGCGATCTTGCTAATCTTGCTAGTTAGGTTTTGGTTTTAGTTTCTGCAAGTTTTGTTTTCCCATACTTCCGCTGTGCTATTAATAACTTCAAGTGCAGAAATTTGATAACTCTTCTAAGAAGAAGTGATTGGCTATATTCACCCCCCCCCCTCTCTAGCCATCTCGTTCCCAACACTTTACAACCTAAGCTATCTTGGTTCTGACTTTGGGTTTCCCAAATGGAACCCTAGGTCGAACCGGTGCCTAATGTTCCCTCCTACGGGGAACGCGTCCTCACTTACTCCTCTCGGGAGAATTTACCTTTTTACCAACCGGCTCCTCCGGTTGGACTTTTGCCCAGCTTCACTCACCAGGTCTTCGGTGCCCAGTCCTCGACCAGGTCTTAGTACCCAGCATCACTCATCAGGTCTTAGTGCTCAGCTTCACTCACCAGATCTTATTGCCCAACTTTAGGTCAGGACTTAGTTACCCATCCCACGGCCAGGACTTAGTGCCCAATTCAATGAACCAGGACTTAGTGCCTAGTGTACCTAAGACTTTCCTGCACACTTAATCAGCTTGTTAGATCACAACCAAATCTTAACTTCTGAATCCTTTGCCATTATCAAAACAAAGGTTTGACTTTGGTGCTTCTGGCACCAACACTCTCCATTTTCAATTTTCATCATAAACCAAAGTTAAACCAAAAGTTAAGTTACAAGCCTAGCTTAACCTAACTTAAACCTCCCAATTCTCCCCCTTTGACACCATCAAAAGGATTGCCTGAAGCAATATTAACCAATAGCATTAAATGGGAGAATGTTTCATATCTGAAAATTTCCAATTTTTTGAAATCAGAGGTATCAGTCGACTACCCCTGGGGCAGTCGACTGATACTCTTTAGTCTGCAATTTCAATTTTCTGGCCGAATTTCAGAAACTCCCTAAAAATTCCAAAAAATTCCAAAAATCATGAAAATTTGCAAACATGTTTCATATGACATACTCTAACAGAGAAAAATATAATTTTATGAAAAAACCAAACATGTTTGACTTTTTGACAAAAGTTTAAATTTCTTGAAAAACTCTAACTTTGTATCAAAGTTCCAACCTAGTTTTGAAATCATATATTTTCCAAACTCATGACATATCAAATAAACACATAAATGTTTTCAAATTGTTTAAATGTCTGACTATGATCTTTGGGTAAAATGTCCATTAATTAAACATTTATTTTCCTCATAGTTGGTCTATTTTTAATAATTTTGATACATCTAATAACCTAACAATATGTCATAAGCATAAATAAATCATTTGTATCATCCTAATAAATCATGCACCGCCTTCATATTGTATTACTCCAAGGTCAATCCTATACTTATACAAAACACATACCAAGTCCCCTTCTTAAGGATGTGAACTCTGCTTCGGGAAGAGGCTTGGTAAATATGTCGGCAAGGTTTGACTTTGACTCAACATAATCTAATTCTATGTCTCCCATTGCCACATGATCCATAATAAAGTGATGCTTCACTTCAATGTGTTTTGTCCTAGAATGATGTACTAGATTTTTAGTCAAATTAATAATACTTACATTGTTACATAAAACCTTGACCTTGGAGTAGTGTAACTCATAATCCTCTAAAGTATGCATGATCCAAAGTAGTTGAGACATACAACCACCCATTGCTACATATTCGGCCTCCGTTGTTGATAAGGCAACACATGGTTGCTTTCTACTACTCCAACTAACTAAAGATAATCCCATAAATTGACATCCTCCACTAGTACTCTTCCTATCTAATTTGCAACCCACATAATCCGAGTCGGTGTATCCCAAAAAGTTCAATATTTGGAGTTCTAGGATACCAAAGACCGACATTAAGAGTACCTTTAATATACCTTAAGATCCTCTTTACTACCACTAGATAAGACTCTTTGGCACATGATTGATACCTTGCACACATACCTATCGCAAATAATATATCCGGTCTATTAGCAGTTAACTATAACAAGCTACCAATCATGCTCCTATATTATTTTGGGTCTACTACTTTTTCTTCAAGATCACTATCCATTTTGACATATGTTCCTATAGGAGTAGATGCCACCTTAGCATTTTCTAATCCAAATTTCTTTATAATTTCCCTAGCATATTTAGTTTGATACACATGAGTCCCTTCATTTGTTTGTTTGACTTGTAATCCAAAAAAGAAAGTCAATTTTCCCACAAGACTCATCTCAAACTCATTTTCCATACATTTAATAAACTCATGAAGAAATTCACTATTTGTTGACCCAAAAATAATATCATCAACATACAATTGGGCCACAAAGATATTCTTATCCTTATAGGAATAATGTTGGATCAATTGTACCTCTCCTAAAACCCTTGGATACTAAGAATGATGAAATTCTTTCATACCAAGCCCGGGGAGCTTGTTTTAATCCATACAAGGCTTTGGTTAGTTTGTAGACATGACTAGGGTAGTTTTGGTTTTCAAATCTGGGTGGTTGTTCTACATACATCTCTTCCTTAATTACCCCATTAAGGAATGTCGACTTCACATTCATTTGGTGAAGTGTGAAACTCATGTGAGTGGCATATGCTAATAAAATCTAGATAGACTCTAATCTAGCTACGGGGGCATTTGTCTCATCATAATCAAGACACTCAACTTGATTAAACTCCCTTGCTACCAATCCAGTCTTGTTCCTAGTAATATTTCCTTGATCATCTAACTTATTCCTAAAGACCCATCTTGTGGTGACAATGGTACAATCATTAGGCCTAGGAACTAACTCTCACACTTCACTCCTTTCAAATTGATTCAATTTTTCATGCATGGCTAGAACCCAATCCACATCACCTAAAGCTTCATCAATAGATTTTGGCTCAAGTTGGGAAATCAAGGCAATTTGACTACTATGTTCCCTAAAGTAAGACCTAGTCCTTACCCCTTGGGTAACATCTCCAACTACTTGGTTAATGGGGTGATCTTGGTGGTGCCTTAAGGCCCTAGAGGTTATGGGCTCATTTATTACATGATGATCATCCTCCAATGCACTTCTCCCTCCCCCTTGATCAATGCCCCCCAAATGTAGGTCTTGAATTTCTTGGGTAAGAGGTTGACTTTCTTTTATGTCCTTATTAATAGAAGATTTCCTAGGGTAAGTGCTAGTTGACTCATCAAAATCCATATTGGATGATATGCACACACGACCACTCATGGGTTGGTGGATACCGTTAGGTGTGTGTATTTGCTCTGTTCTGCTCCGCTCGACTACTCATGGGTAGTGGTTTCCGAGCATGGTAGTAGGCAGGGATCCCTTCTCTTCCCATAGACCAGAGGAGATGAGAGCGACGCTCCCTCATATATACATGGGGTAGGGGGTGGTCCCCCGCCAGCATCCTGTCCACTCGGTCACTCAGGAGCAGTGATAGCAGGGTGCGTACAGTGTCACAGCTCTACCCACTCGGCCAACACAACATCTCCTGTCTCGGTGGCTTGATTGGCGTCAGGGGTGACCATGACGTTGCACCATGTGCATATGATGCATTGTGCATTTTGATTGTGATTACTGCATTTATTTGCTACACTTGTTTGACATGCATGTACAGGATATGCTTATGTGTGGTTTGATGACCCTGCACTTACTCGTGTGGTACGAGTCCATTTATGGTGAGTATAGACTGATTTCTGATATGTACAGTCAGTTGTTACTTTCAGTTATGCATATTCTGCTACTCCTGTTGAGGCTGTATCATGTTGTTTCTTTATAGCTTATTCAGCTATTTTATTGGTCATACATATCTTTCTATATACTCGCGGAGTCTACTTGGACTCACCACCCATTGCAATGATTTTCTTTTCAGGTTGATAGCTTGTCGGATGAGCCCAGTTGTCGGTCCTGGGTCCCCACGACTCCTTTTGGATATGTGCTTCTGCTGGTTTAGTTTTCTTTTATAGCTTTGTCTATATTTTGTATTCATTACGATACCGTGGTCTTGTATTGGATTTATTCTTACGGTATTGTATTTTTGAGTCCTCTGTTGGACTATGTGTTGGTTGTTTTGCTGCGCGTCTGGCCTGAGGGCAGCTCAGGTGAGTGTTACGGATTTTTGGTATTGCGATATTTTCATTTTTCATATATTAGATATCTGTTTTGAGGCCTGAGGCCTAATTATAAACTGCGTGTGTTGTATGTATGTGTAAATTATCCGTCGGATAGGGAAGATGCTGTCCGATTTTCTATTGGATTAGCGGCTCTAATGGTCTCGGGGCGTGACAATATATTTCCGTCGGAAATTCCGTCAGTAAAATATATTTTTCTTGTAGTGATCATTGTTGATTATAAAGCATGAAATATACATAACAAAATATGTAAAACTTACAGCAATTCTCCCGCAAATCATGAGCAATTGAAGACGGAGGAAATACCATTATTGTCGTCGACGAAAAGATTACAGTGACGAACCTTCTAGTATGGTCCACGAACCAAATTCCTTCTTCCGACATGAATGTTCTCCTTACCTCTTCCACTTTCGTTTTCTCCAACGAATGAAGCATCTCGCAATGAATGACTTAGACGCCTATTTATAATGGAGATCCAAAGGGCTAAGGGGTAAATTTACCTATATGAGAAGTGGGCAACATGGGTTTCATTAACCACCCATGTTTCTCACGTTCCCACAATCTATTACCAACACCATATTATTATTAGGAGTTATTACTCTTATGATTAAGATTTTCTTTGTTTGAATTTAGGTCCTTAAACTGTCATGGAGGAAGAAATGATTGAATCATGTGTGTTACTGAATGATAGTGATTTGCAAGCGTTGGGTGATTCATCAAGTTTGCAGTGAAATGATACTCTACAAGTTGGGATGCATTTTCATCTAAGGAGAAAGTTCGTAATTTTTACTAAACATATGCCCAAGGTCTTAGTTTTGGTATTTCAAAACTACGTTCCAAAAATGAGATGATGACCTGCAAAAGTATATTTCATTTGGATGTTCTAAAAATGATAAGAACATTCCTAGAATTAAAAATTTCGTTTATCCTAGGCCCCGTAGCAAAATAAATTGCAAAGCAAGAATAAATATTACAGTTCAGAATAATAAATTATTTTTTATTATTGGTATTCACCTTGAATATAATCATGTATTAAATATAAGGAAGTGAGATATTTTAGATGTAATAGAATTTTAGATTTTTAAAGTAAAAAAAATAAAAATGAATGATGAAGCAGAAATACTATTAGTGGGGAATTAATTTTAAATCTCATGATGGTAATTTTAGGAGGGAAGATATGAAAACCTATTGCCCATCTTACCCGCTCCCTGACCCAATTAAGTGCCTAGTCTCCACGAAGTAAATTGCTCTGGCGGCCCATCGGACACGACTTCCCTCTTCCCATCGCGGCGTGTAAATTGGAAACACAAGGGAGAAGGGGCTGAAGGGGAGAAGAGTGACGGAAACGGCGACGACTCAGATTTTGATCTCGATCTCGTTCTCTTCCTCTTCCTCTCTCGATCCGTCTCCTCTTCTACGCCTTTCTCTGTGCCTTGATTCCTTGGAAGGATCGACATGGCGCCGGTGTCGGCACTCGCAAAGTACAAGCTGGTGTTCCTGGGGGATCAGTCGGTAGGCAAGACGAGCATCATCACTCGGTTCATGTACGATAAGTTCGATAACACGTACCAGGTGGGTTTCTCGTTGATCTTTTATTATTGAAATCCGGGATCGAATTTTTGGATCTTTCCTGCTGAAGATCAGGTTTCCTTTGCAATCACCGGACGAAGGTAGCTTGACTAGGGATCGTTTGGCTGCGGATATCTTAGATCTGTCTTGATCTATCTTCTCTGGAATCATGTTTAGTAGATCTGTCGTGGTTTAGATGGTTAAAAGACTAGTAATTGCTGTGGATTTATTACGAAGGGTTGCTCGAGGGTTAGAAGCTAGCGTTTGATGGTTTCTTTTAGCATAATAGTGAAGAAAGCGGATTCTTGTTGAAGTTGGTTATCATTTCTAGATTTACTATGTTAAGAGAATTTCGTGTTCCCAGATCCAGTCAACTGCATTTGAATTTCTCGACAACTATGCCACAGTCAAGATGCATTTTTAATTTGGCCAAGTAAAGAAGTAAAGCAAGCAGTTCACTTCTTCTGGTTTATGCTTGAAGAAATTTGATTCAATTTAATGATTGTTTCATGATTTCATCTGTTCATTTTAAATAGTTCTTAACACACTTCTACTTATTTCGTATAAAAATGACTAAAATTGTAATTTGTGGGAGTGTTAAGTTTCAGGAACAAGAAATAGTCGGTATGCCTTAGAAAAAGAATACACTAAGAAACATATTTGCGTCCAAATTTAGATACATCATATGATCTAGAGAACTAATCGATTTAAAAATTTTGGATAGCAACTTTTTTATAAAAACTACAGAATTGATTTCTCAAGAACCAATGAACCTATTGGAAAAAAAAATAGGCATCATAGAGAAGAGAATTTGTAGAGATGAGAGCAAAAGTTACATATGAAAACTTCAGGTTCTTTAATAATACTATGTAAGCCACTGATCTCCTATGACCTCCACTCAAATGTTGAAGCTATATGCCAAATGTGAGCTCATCATCGACATTAGGTGTAAGTTGGACACTGGGCATCAGACACAAGCTTGTCGCGGATATATGCTAGCTCATCAGAGGATGCGAGCTTGTTGCTGAAAGATGGATGCAAGTACATTGCACAAGCCGAATGTTGTTTGCCATTTTCCCTTTCACAAAGGAGATGGAAACAGCACGATGTGAACTTGTAGCTTTCGACACGAGTGTAAAACTTACCTTTACCCTTCACTTCCATATCATCTGCCTGCATCTATGCATCTGCCCATTTTTGGCAGATATTGAATCTATGCAAATCCCTTATATGTAAAGCCCATGAGCCACCCTTTACTAGCATTTTGATGGAGTAAATGGGGGAAAGGATCTAATACCAAGTGCAAGTTTCCTCCCCTTTCATCCAAATACACATAACCTAAGATTCCTAGAGGACATCAGAACTTGCTTTTTCAAAAGCTCCTAGGTGCACTTTATTTCACCTGGACTATAATATTTTTAGCAGGTGAACCTACCTGCTTGAAGATGTTTTTTTTTAACTCATTAAACTTTTAATATTAATGTGCTATACTTGAGTTTTGTTATCATCTAATATATTTCCAAATCCATGATAATTGCAGTAAATAAGGTTAATTGTGTTTTTAACAAACAAAAAATTCTTGATTATTTGCCTCTCTTTTAATCCTTATTTTCCCTGATCAAATTTTGAGAACATTATTATCATTTAATCTTTGTTCTTTTGACTCCTTACTATGGTCCATGTTTAAGTACACAGGTTGCTCAAAAAATGCTTATAATTGTGCGTTAACAATAATTAAATAGATAACAGCCATTATGAGCTGAAATGTTTTTATCAGTTATTCTCCCTTTATATATGATGGTCACCACTTATGTCTTCTCTACACTTAAATCAGTACAATCGTTAAATTTGCTCTATTTATTGGTTCTCAAGTGGTATTTGCACTGTCTTATGATCTTTTGGAATGGAAAAATGCTTTTTTGTCTCTTCATCAGAATTTTTCTTGGCAATCATCTTTTTTTTTTTTTAAATCTTATCACTTAATTATAGAACCTTTAGCTACATAATTGATTTGTATTGCTGCACTCAGTTTATATTCTTCATGCCATCTTATGTATGCTATTCTGAATTTGACTTCTAGGTTATTCTTATTTAGATAAGGTGCATAATGTTACACACACATTTAGATACTTTTGGGTAGGCTACTTTCATATGGGTTAAGTTGATGCTAATGGATATTTAATTCTTGGATAAATATGGGTTCTATGGATAGGTCTCTTAAAAGCTCAAGGCATTGTTTATTATTAACACATCATATCGTGCTATAATTTCTTTGAAATTGCTAATACCTTTTATTGTTAAGGAGCTCACAAGTCACAATGAACAAGGTAGGGTTTTGCCCAAGTGGTCCAATTGGAGAATTTGACATTTCTTCATCCTGTACTTTCTCACCACATAGAAAATAAGTTCTTAACTTCGAATAAGTTACTATTTAGATTTAACTTAGACAGATACAAATTAGTGTTTGTTATCCTTATTAGTATTTGCTTCTCTTCTGTGTAACTGAAGCATTAGTGTGTTGGACAGGCTACAATTGGAATAGATTTTCTATCAAAAACTATGTATCTTGAGGACCGAACAGTCAGGCTGCAACTTTGGTAGGTTTATAGATTCATCACTGCTGCAATTTAATTCGTTGCTTATGTCCTTGCACAATGATAATTACAGTTTTCATGCCTCTTTCCTTAGTGATCTTACTGGTTACTGTTTTTTTTTTTTTTGCATAGTTACTCTCTATCCTTGCAGGAAGTAAAACTTTAAGCGCACACACAAAACTCAATCTCTTTGAAGTGTGTGCTAATGAAAGTCATGCTTTGGATCTGATATTTGGATAGAAGCAATTTGATGTAGCTTTTGGAATAAGAGAAAATTTGTTAAGATAGAACGAATAGTTGAACCTGTTCAAAGGAAACCAAAAGATTCTACAGTTAAACTGGGTGAATACATTGAGATTGAAGGCGATATTTGGAGTTGGAAGTTTGAACGGAAGTGGAAACCAAACCAAGCTCTTGTGCATTTAATTAAATAGATTTAAGAGATATGATATTACTAGTGATACTATCCTGCACATAGTCAAATAGAGGGATGCGATTCATGTAGTTGAACCACCCTAAGTAGTTGAGATTAACAATGTTTGTTGATATTAACGAATGTTATGTTTTAGATTGTTTTTTAAAATTATTAGCATAACATTAACTGAGGTTGACGAGATATTGGCACTACACAGCCCATTTTAAAGGTGTGTAAATTAAACATTTGACCTATTGAACCTGACTCTAGGGGCCTAGCTCTACGTTTTATTAGTAGCCACCATTACACCCCAATTTTAAGGTATATGACCAATTGTTCCTTATTCTAGGGGCATAGCTATGTTTTTATGAGTAGCTACCATTACACCATTTTTCTCATATCCTCGAATTGCAACATCAAAAAGATTTTAGTATGTCTATTAATTTTCTTCGGCTTCATCATTCTTGACCATTATAATTATTATATGTTTGACAGGTTTCACAGTGATTCTGAGTTACTTTTTCTTATCGTCACTGTTTATGACTGTATTATTTTCTTCTTGGTACTGAAAACTTGAAAATGACTGTGTAGATTGTAAAACCTGCTATTATCTTTACTTTTCCTAACGTGAAACTTAAACTTGGCATGAAGACCTAGATTTCAAGTATGGCATCATTGTTCACACCTTATTTTATTTATTACCATAAGTATTAATTTTTTTTGTAAGGAATAAACGGTAAACAACAAGAAAAATAAAAATGTCGAAGAGAAGATTGTAGATGGTAAAAAAATTCGTAAATGATTGCTATTGTTACAAAGCATTTTGAGATCCTCCAAGGATAAATTTCGTCATGATTAATTTTCTGGGTTGCTCTATGTGTCTAGCAATTTCTCTTTAGGAAATACTTAATCCTAATTTTGTCATTCAAAGACACAATTTAATTCTATGCTTCTGTCCTTGCACAATAATGATAGTTCTTATGCCTTTTGCTGCTTATGATCTTAATGGTTACTATTTTTCTGACATAGTTGCACTATATCCTTAGCCGACCATCTAGTGGGATAAAACTTGGTTGTTGGTTGATGTTGTAGTTGTGGTGTATCCTTCTGAGAAATATAACTTTAGGTGTTAAAGTAGGTGCTATTATGCTAATGAGGAGTCATTCTTTGGGCCTGATATTTGGATGATTCAGCAGGAGCAATTCAATTGTAGCTCTTAGAATGAGGCAAATAACTTAAGATAGTATAAACATTTAAACATGTTCTAGGGCAACCAAAGATATTCTACAGCTAAACCAGTTGTATTGTTGGAGTTGAAGGTGATATTTGGAGCTGAAAGTGAGGAGTAAGGGGAATCCAAAGGAAACTATTAATTCATGTAATTATAAACAAATTAAGAGATACTACATTTCTATTGATGTTGTCTTACATAGAGTTCGCTAGAGAGGTGTGATTCATTTAGTTGACCAACCTAACATAGATGAGACTAACAAAGTCTGTTGATGTTTATGAATGACATATTTTGGATTATTTTTTTTTAAATTATTAGTGTAATATTAACCGAGGCCGATAAGATATTAACATTACATAGCCCATTGTCAAGGTGATTAAAACAAACTCTTACATATTTGACCAATTATTTCATACTCTAGGTCCTTAAATGGAGATTGATTGCCATGTTCTGCTATAAATATTATAGGTTGAGTTTATTGCGAAGATGAAAGTTGTGATTTTTAGAGGAACCACTATTACACCATTTCTATCATATACTCAATTGCAGCATTTTAGTAAATCTAGTGATTTTTTTCTTTCTCATTATCCTTGATTATTAGAATTTAAGTCAACATCTATTTTTTTTTATGGATTCCTAACTGCCCTCTTAGCTAACCAAAATCCATTACCTATCTACCTAAAAAAACCTAATCAAACATCCAACCGACCTAACCCGTTCACTCAAGTCTTGAATATATCCACTCCACTCTTACCACTATTGCTGACTCCCCCTTCTCAAACTTCTCTTTTTCCTCGTCTTCCTCTCCTCCCTCTTCCTTTACCTCTTTCTCTGCTCCACCACCAACAACAGCTTTGAAATTTCTTGTATGGATTGTAAAATCTGTTGCTTCTGCTTTGTCTTTCTTAATGTGTAGTTTAAACTTTGCATTAGGATCTAGATTTGAGGTATGGAATTATTTTCAAACCTTTATTTATTTTTATAAGTATTAGATTAAATGATAACCAACAGGAAAATGAAATGTCAAAAAGAAGATTGTAAGAGGTAATCAAATTCATAACGATGTTTGGCTTTTTTATAAGGTATTTTGAGATACTTCCCAGAATAAATTTCATTATGATTAATTTTTTGGATTGTCCTGTGCATTTTAGTAAAACTCTCTAGGGAATACTTAATTTTCATTTTTGTTTTTTTATCATTCACAGGGACACTGCTGGGCAGGAGAGATTTAGGAGCTTGATTCCTAGTTATATTCGAGACTCTTCGGTCGCTGTCATTGTATATGATGTAGCAAGTATGATGCTCTGTTGACTTGCTATCAAAATTTGCCAGTCAAACTGGATTATGCTTTCATATTGTTCAGAAGGGCTTAATTAATTCTCTCCCTGTTTTGTTAGTTTCTTAATATTCATAGCTTTTGGTCTATTTCTCCGTTCAGCTTTTGATGTTGTTGGTTCTAACTTCTCAGTGATTTAATGTACTATTTTTTTATCTGTGTTGTAGGCCGACAATCCTTCTTAAATACTTCAAAATGGATTGAAGAGGTTCGCACAGAGAGGGGAAGTGATGTTATCATTGTCCTTGTTGGAAACAAAACTGACCTTGTTGACAAGAGGTGATTTGCGTTGGTTTGCATTGTTACATGACTTGGTGAAATCCCTACTCTCGCCTATTGTTGAGGCAGTTAATTAAAAAAAATCTCTCTATTGTGGGAGAATTTTCTTGGGTTAATTTATAAAGGGAAAAATCCAGCGTGAAAATCAGTATGGAAAATAGTGTTTAGCTTCTAGTAAAACATATTGGATTATAGTGAAGTATTTCCTGACAATCTAAAGTAGTGTGTCAATGCATAGAAGTTGAATGCCAAAAGTCATCCCTTAAGAATTGATTTATAGTGTTGATTCTGGTTGGAGTGATCTCCCTCCAATTCGAAATGCAAATATCTAAAATAAACATAAATAGATTGAGAGCCAATTCACAATTTGATTCAGACAGATAATAAATTTTCCTGGCATTTAGCTTTATATTTTGCCTTGTCATTGCTGAACAAGTTATACAAGCATAATTTTGTAATGATTAGAATTCTAAGTGTATTAGTACATGCATAGATCAGTTTTCCAATGTTAAGGTGAAGATGTTAACAGATTGATGTCAATTTGATGAGGTATGATTATGTAAAATCTACAGAGAAAGTGTTGCCTACTTATCACCAATGACAGAGAAGCTGAACAATACTGACTTTTATTTAACTTGATAAATACTGGGTATATAATTTATTTCGTAATTGCAAGTTACCTTCCATTCCGAGTCTTTTCTAGTCAGTGGCTTCAGTTTTTCTAACAAAATCTTAATTGCATATATCTCAAAGTTATTGATTTCTATAGTCGTGTTACATTTTCTGCGGTACAGGCAAGTGTCTATAGAGGAAGGAGAAGGCAATGCACAGGAACTTGGTGTCATGTTTATTGAAACAAGCGCAAAAGCTGGTTTCAATATAAAGGTACTTTATTATGTTTTCTTCCCCTGCCTTTCGTTGGATGTGAATTCTAAAATCTTTCTTGCAAACTCTAGGCTCTGTTTCGGAAAATTGCTGCTGCCCTACCTGGGATGGAAACTCTTTCTTCAACGAAACAGGATGACATGGTTGATGTAAACCTGAAGTCCATAAATGCAAATTCATCCCAGTCACAGTCACAGTCTGGAGGATGCAGTTGTTGAGATTTATTTGGGTTGATCCTCGAATCATTGGCTTATATCAACCGACAATACTTTTCAGCCAACTTAAATAGGAAATTCCTTTAGGAAGATGTGCAAAAACTAGTATCCTTTTTGTGTGTAATAATTTTACAATCAACATGTTCATACCAGACCAGGTTGTAGGGCTCGTGTATTTTACAATCACTGCAAGTTGTGCTTGACTTTAGTAGTTTAAACTAGAAAACAGTCGCATCATTTTTAACTTGGCTTATAGGTGCAACGGATAGAGTTCATTGTTCATTTCCTTGTTGCATAAATCATTATAGTTTACAGTTTATAAAGAGATACTATGACACCCATTGCTGGATTTTTTAATCAGTTGTGTGGGTTATTTTGTTTTATTTCCTGCAAACATTTGGTTCCAAATTTAGCAACTATTTCATGATTTGAAGATAGCCAGCTTTCTTAGAGCTACTGGGCTATTTGGAGCCAATAATCTGGTGCTTGGCGGACCTATTCAACCATCTGGAGCAAAAGTTTCAATGAGCTAGACTTTGGATTGTTGAGAATACCCTTCTGTTTGTGAATGGAATCATGTTCAACAACTTTTCATAGATCTTGAGAAATGAAAACATCTTGCATTTGCACTCTTTCAAATATCAGTAATTGATTTAATTAGAAGTGTTGTGGGATATCCAGTTGATTAGAGGACGGTAGATTTACTATAATATGGTAGAGATCAATTTCCAATGGGTTATCCTTGGAGAAAAAATTCCTCCCATCTCTAGCCACTTGGTGGTATTCTCGACGGTGAATACCCTCGAAGAAAAATTTTCTTCTATCCCTAACCACTTAGCGATTGATTATAAATTAATTTCGTAATTTATCTCTCTTAACATAAATTAAGGATGCGCTGTGAGAGGGTATTTGGTATTTGAGATGAGTGTAATCATTTTTTGTTATAATTGATTTGATTAGAAGTGCCTCTAAGGGCACAACGCAATTGGTATTTGGATGATAGATTTGTCTGATTGGATGCGGCTTGACTCTTGGAGATTTCATCGCCTTGGATTATGTCCTCCCACTTAGAAGACCGTTGTGTATCTTGATTTGATATAGGATAGGTGATAATGAGCCACTTGAGTTGAGTGAAATATTTATGTAGAATTGCTTGAATTAGAAGTATATATAAACATGGTTGGTTGTTGTAGAGGTGGTAAAGCTTTGGTAGAATTTATAGGGATAAAAAAAATGATTAACGAGATTTTTTCAATCTCAGGTGATCGGTTTGGTTCTACGGAAGTTTTTTACCGACCACTAGGATAAATTGGGAAGTGCTCGCGGTGGGCGATCTAGAAGTCCAGCGTCATAGGGTTCGCGTCCCAAAGGATTCATGTCCCATTTGGAGGAAAAATTCTTATAAAATACGTTATAAATGGGATTGAATCACGGATGCCTAGGATGAGGGATAAAAATGGTGCCTCTCGAGGTGGGAGAAAATTTAGCTCAGATATCAAATTTGTAGAAACTTTTCAGTATTTTATTTCAAGAAGGTTGGAACCGCCAACCCAGCGACCCCCTGGTCTCTGCCCCATAAGTGTCCAGAGGGGGTAAATCACGATGAATGCTGGGCAGGCCAAGACACCCAGGCGCGAGGGATTTTTTTTTTAAACAGCAGCCGAGGTTTCACCCCTCGTTCATACTGTCGACCCTCGAACCCACGACCTCCATTTCAAGTGCAAGTGTCTTAACCAGCTGATCCAGCCCGTGGGGGCAACTTTTCAGTATTTTAGAAACTAGGAGAGATCATAAGTTTTATTTACTCATTGCACTTCACATACCATATTTACATGTCCTTATTATATAGACCTCTTAGAATCGAGGAGAGGCCTCCGGAGTTATGATAAAATAGGAAGACGATTAATTATCTTTTAAGTACTCACAATTCGATTTTTAATTATGATAAATTTTGTAAGATTTTTTTTCTTCTAATGAGATGAGCGATTGTGGGATATTAAGTTTCTGGATCGTTCATTTTAAGCACTTCTCAATTTAATTTGATGGTTGATAGAAAATTTTCATAGAACTGGAATGAGCATCTCATATTGAATATTACTCAATTTGATTAATATTTTTTTCTTCTTAAAATCGAGGTGAGTTTCGTCCTCCTTTTGATCTGCCCTTTTACTTTTGTGAAGAAAAATATACATATATTCTTTGTGAATTCGATGGGGAGGAATCAAAATCTAGCTGATGGCTGATAGGCCTTGTCCTTGTGCAATTTAACATAATCTTCTTGTCATTATTTGGCAAAATTTTGAAAAACTACATTCAATTTTATTTATTTATTTTCCAAAGAATAAACTTTAATTCATAAACGCCTAAAAAATTGCATCTATTTCAAGAAAAAAAAATTCCAAGGCAATGATCAAAAGGGTGTTTTGTTAAATACATAAAAAATACCACATATTAAAAAAAATATCAAAAAGACACTTTTTTTATTCGAAATATATATCTCTTTGCTAGATTAGTTCAATATTATTATAGAAGTAATTTTAATCAAAACTCTTTCAATATTAGTTAAATTACATTAAAATTAATCAAAATTATTTTAAAATAATTACAATTATTTTAATATTTATTAAAATTATTTTGAAATTAATCAAAATTATTCAAACTTGAGTAAACCTATTTTAACTTTGACATTCAAAATTATTTTCAACTTAATTAAAACAATTTAAACTTAATTAAAATATTAAATATAATCAAAATTAGAAGGACACCCTTTTGTTTATTTATAATCTAAAATATACTTGTATGATAATAAAAATAAACAGTGCACTTCAATTTTTATCTAAAATTCAATTTAAATATTATTTTTTTTATAATTTAGATATCTAATTTTTCAAATTGATAAAATCCTAAAACTAATTCAACTCATGAAAAACTCTAATTAATCATCGAGAAAGCTTACAAAACTCTTCATCCAACAATCAACATCTCGAGGTTTCATTTTATTAGAAAAAAATATCTTATATCGTAATTAAAAAGATCTTTAATATCCTCAATGAAAAATTCAATAAAATGCTCAATGAACTTTCAAATGGGACACGAACTCTGAGACGTTTGGCTTCTAGACTGTCTATCACGAGCACTTTCCGATTTATCCTTGCGGTCGATAGGAAACTTCCGTGGGGCGGGACCGGTTATCCGAGATTGGAAAAACCTTGTTAACCATCATCAATGAAACGCTCAATGAATGACGTGACACTTTACATGCACACGTCCGATTATCGCTCGGACAGCATCGGTGCCCTCCAGCTGTCGTCCCAAATCAAACTATACTTTGAGGATATGGTGAATCATCAAAAATCGCTACATATAAAATATCACGTCATTTACTGAATTTTTTCTTAAGATTTTTCACTGAACATATCATTTTTCAATTAAAAATCAAATTATTAATACTTCATTAATCTGTCAAATACCTTACCGCTTCATCGTCACTCGACCTATAAGGGCATCCGCATTGGTTTAACTCCATTAACGTTATAACACCTACCACCTCATCAAAAATATGGGACCCACATGCCACATACACATTAACATTAACATCTTCATTCTCTCACAACCGTTTAACATTCAACCACCATTATTTGTGGGACCCACATGTCACATACACATTATCTCACATATACATTCTCTCACATACATATTCTTTCACATATTTATTCTCTTATCTACGTATTTTTTATTTTCAATTTTATTTGCTAATTTAAATTATTATTATTTTAAATAAATAATAATAATATTTTTAAATATTTTTATCATTATTTAAAATTTAAATTATTATTAAAAATTTGAAATGATAGAGAACAATATTAAAAAAAATACACTTGCATATAATTAAAAGATAACATATAAATTAACATAAAGTGAAATAATAAAATACAAATTCAGGTGTTGTTATATTGTGACTAAATATGTTCAACTAAGTCGGCACGAAGTTGGTGATGCACATGACTGTCACGTAGTTGAGAATTTATCTGGAGATAATCATGAAATTCTCGGTTTGAGCCTTGGACAGGTTGTGCTAGTTCGTCACCTTCATTGTTGTACCAATTTGTCACGTGATCCCCCTCATCTTCTACAATCATGTTGTGCAAAATAATGCACGCTAACATAATATGTTTTAACTTTTTTCTATACCAATAACGAGCTGGACCTCTGACAATTGCCCATCGAGCTTGAAGCACCCCAAATGCTCGTTCAACATCTTTCCTTGCAGCCTCTTGTCTTTCCTTAAACAATCTCCTCTTGGGATCTTCCGGACAAGGAAAAGCCTTCACGAAAGTAGCCCATTCCGGATATATTCCATCTGTTAGATAATACCCCTTCTTGTATTGAGTGTCGTTGACCGTGAAATTAATCTCCGGGGCATTTCCTTGCAAGGCGTTATTGAATATGGGAGATTCATATAACACATTAAGATCATTACGTGAACTTGCGACACTAAAGAATGCATGTCATATCCACAAATCTTGAGACGCGACCGCTTCAAGCACGATTGTTGGTGATCCATGCCCTCTTGTAAATTGTCCTTTCCAAGCAACTGGACAATTTTTCCATTCCCAATGCATGCAATCAAGGCTGCCTAACATTCCGGGGAAGCCGTGCCTCTCATCATGCAATTGAAGAAGACGTTGAACATCATCAGCATTTGGTCTTCTCAAGTATTGATCTCCAAATAGTTCAACCACATAAACGCAAAACTTGAAAAGACATTGAATGGCGGTTGATTCACCCATGCGTAGATACTCGTCAAGATGGTCGGCTGGGACTCCATAAGCTAATTGACGAATCGCAGCTGTGCATTTTTGTAGTGGTGTCAAGCCTTGTCTACTCGCAGCATCATCCCTTTGCTGAAAAAATGATGAACGACTCTCAAGTGCATTCACTATGCGACAAAATAAATCTCTTCGCATGCGAAATCGTTTTCGAAATATTTGATCTGGATACACTGGATTTGTGGAGAAATAATCATTGAAGAGTCTCACATGCCCGGCTTCACGATTTCTTTGAATAAACTTTCTTCTTCGCCGCATCTCGTTATTACTTTAATGTGCTTCAACTATTTCTCGGCTTTGTTGAAGTATCAATGACATTAGCTCATTCCCCGGATCATAACCTTCATCAACATCTTCAAAATGGACTTCATTTTCACTTGTCGAGTCGGACGTGGTGCTACTTGAAGATTGAGACATAATTGGAGGAAGAATGAAGAATGAAGAATGAAGAATGAAGAATGAAGAATGAAGAGGAAACGAATTCGTCAGCTACTTGGAGAATGAAAAATTGTAGAGCACAAGGTGTCTATTTATTTGTTCTTGTCAACGACTATATTCTAACAGCCATATTACAACGGTCATATTCCAACTGCCATATTACAACAGCTATATTACAACGTCTATATTCCAACTGTCATATTACAATAGATATATTTCAACTGCCATATTACAACAGCTATATTCCAACTGCCATATTATAACAGTTATGTTCCAATGGCTAGTTTGCAACGATTATATTAATTAACCAGAAATTATAAATCAAGTTAAGAAAGTAAAATAATAGGAAATTATATTAATTTAAAAGGACAATGTTCGAAAATTACATTAATTAAAAAGTACAATAATTAAATAACAACAAATGAAAATTACAGATTCCATCTCTTCTTAATCTCTTGACATAAATGTTGATGAATGATAAATTGCTCTTGCGTCATTTGTGAGGTGTTTTTCGAAAGGATTGCATATTTCTTCAATTGAACTTTAGCTAAGGCAGCCTTTGCTTTCATCTCTTCAATTTCGAGTTGTTTTTGTTTCATTCCAACTTCAGTCATTTTGATGCTTGTATACTCTGAAAATTTTGCAAACATATTACCCAAATTTGTTGTCATACCTTCAATGTCTGATTTCATTTTGCCTTTTCCTTTTCTTTTTGCTGCCTTCTGACCCATTGGACGAGCTTCTTCTTCATTTAGGTCTACATGTAGACTAGCATCTTGGCTAGATGACGTGTTGCTTGCTCCCGACTCTGATGTTCTTGCCTTCTTTGTGCTAACAATGTGATCAACAGATTGTGGAGTAAACATTGGACGGTCTTTTACTATCCTCCACACATGCTCAAGATTAAATGCAACGTCATTATTTTCTTCACGATATTTTTCGTACGCAAACCGCAATATATCCTCATTACTGTGGCCGCTACGATATGCACTATAAATGCTATTGTAATTTGCGTTGAAGTGATATACCTTTTTTTGTATGGTATTATACCAGTGCGATCGTATTATACTTGGATTTCTGTTGGGTGTACCTTGAGGACGATTCTCGTTGTAGTAGCTAGCAACACGACCCCAGAAAGCATCCATCTTCTGATCATTGCCGATGATTGGATCGTCGTTGATAGTGACAAATGATCTTGCCAAAATTTCATCTTCAGACTTACTCCATGTTGATCGTTTTCTTCTACTCGCAGCGCCAGCATCCGCCTTCTCTAAATTAACAACTTCGATTGGAGATTCACGGTCGGACACTTGAGTCTCTGGAACAAAAGTCGGAGTAAATGGATCACTTTCCGTCGGAGATGTAAAAGGCATGCCGGTTGTAGGTGGATTGGTTGAATAATTTTGTGGATATGGATTATATGGATAATTAGGTGGATATGAACCATATGGATTATTTGGTGGGTATGGATTATGTGGGTAATTTGGTGGATATGGAAAATATGGATAATTTGGTGGAGTTTGAGAATTTTGGGAAGAAGTATTTTCTAAAACATTTCTAAAAAAATCACGATTATTTTCATCCATTTCGGAAGAAAATACTAGAGATGAGATTTTTAGGAGGAGGAAGAAAGGTTTTGAAGATTGGAATGAGAGTGATTGGAAGGGATGTGTTTGAAGATTTGAATGAAAGTTGATGAGTATTTATAGATGAAAATTTATTTTTTTAATTAAAATAGCCGTTTGTTTGTGACCGTTTGGGTGAACGTTCGGGTGGCCGTTATGTCTCTAAAACCAATCTGATCAGCATCCTGATCGGTCTGGTGACCGATCAGGCTCCTGCCTGATCGGTCACCAGACCAATTAGGCAGGAGCTAGACTCCAGACCAATTAGGCAGGAGCTAGACTCCAGACCAATCAGGCAGATTGGTCTGGTGACCGATCAGGCAGGAGCCTGATCGGTCACCAGACCGATCAGGATGCCAGGTCATGCGCGATAAACACATTCAAACATCTGAACGCGTTCATCACGGGCCTACATTAACACGGCATCCACAATGGTTTTAACGCGCGACGCTCGTTAATCGAGCGTTATAACGCTCGATTAACGAGCCGTTGCGGATGCCCTAATTCATAATAATATATCATAAATTGAAGGTTTAAATTTGAAAATGCTGCTCCATTTTATCGTGAACATGTGACGTGGCGTCCAGTCACGTTTGCGCATCTGCTCGCTCGACCTTTTCGGCCGTCCATCGATAACTCGCCCCCCTATCTCGCTCGCCACGTGGTGGGACAATATTTAGCGATCCGCCTTGCGAAAATAAATAAGCAAATAAAAGTAAATTTTAGGCGACAGATCGAAGACTGCTTTTGCGAAACAGGGCGACAACAACTCAGCCTCCAGCGTTCGCGATCGCAGAGGGCTCGAAGTTCTTTTCTTCAGGCAATCTTCTCGCTTTGTTCTCTTCTCGCAGTCATGATTCTTTTCGCAATTGCTTCGGTGAAATTTCATGTTCATTTCGATATGTTTCTTTCATAATCCTGAAAATTTTCAACTTTTTTTCTTATAATTTGAAGATTGGTTTGTTTGGGGCCTTTTTCTTGGGATCGGGGGCTTTCGATTGACGAGATAGCCGGAGAGGTGTGTCCAGTAAGGGAGCCGTCGATTGGTGGAAGAGTAGGATTAGGGATCGAGCATGGCATGCAAGGGCTTCTGGGAATGTTTGTTGAAGCTTTTCAATTTTGTTTTGACGGTCACCGGTTTGGCGATGGTGGGATATGGGGTCTACTTGCTGGTGCAGTGGAATAAAATCGCTTCTGGTGGCGACGGCGATGATCCAGCTCCTCCGACGAGCAACGATCTGGAAGTCTTGAAGCTTGGGCGGCCCATGCTTGTCGCCTTGTTCTATTCGTCCAGTTTTCTTGACCATCTACCGAAGGCTTGGTACGTTCTGCATCTGATTTCGTTTTTCAACTTTGATTCAAGTTTTGTGATGAATTATTTTATGAGTTTTTCGATTTTCCATTTCTGAGAACAACCTGACTGTGATGGAAAAGAATCAAGTAATTATGTTAATTTTTGAGATGGTTTATATTATTAATATTGATTACTGAAAGAAATTTTACTGGCAACTCTTCAACCTGATGGATTATTCTTTCTTTAATCCTTGTGCTCTGAATTCCCTGAGGCAAATCCTTGGCAGTTTGTGCACTTTTTTCTCAGATCTGCTAAAATTGAAGACGATCAAGATGCATTCATGACATTGACAAGTTTTTTTTTTTTCTTTTCGGCATATCTTCTTTGAAGTTTATGTAACCGCTTTTATATTTGAACTTCTTTTTTTTTCTTTTCATTTCCTTTATTTTGAACTCTTTATGTCAGCTCTTGACCTGTCCAAATGTAATAATTCTGCACGCTGAACTTAATGAAAAAGAGAATTTTATATATTGCTGCATGTTGCCAGCACACTTATGTTGATCATCCAACAATATACAATATAATGCTAGAAGTATGTATTGTGTTCTTTGTTGGTTTGTAAACACAAGCAGACACCAGTATTGGTGACATCTAAATCACTATGTACATATAATTGCTATCTTTCTAATGTTAGTATTCCAAGTTGGAGAGAAACAATGTATGAAGGATGACTTTAGATTGGAACTTGTCTTGGTTCATTGACATTTACAATATCTGTCCAATGTTGAGTAGTCAGTATCTTTCACCAAATGGCACCCATAGACATATTAGTATTTCAATATTGTCAAACATTAAATGATAGAAAATAACAGAACAAATCTACCAAGAGATGTGGAAACCCTTTGCTACCATGAAAGCTATATGGTAAAAGGTATTATCTTCTTATCAAAAGGATGAACGATGTACATCAAAAGCCATACCCTAATATAAGGAGTTAGACAGAACCTTGATTGGTACCAACACCGAAACAGGTATAACCTAAAGCCTTCAGTCTCATGTGTGTAGGACTTGATTCACCATAGTTGAAAAAGGTTTTGTCTTGCATTTCCTAAGAAGAGTCAGGCAATGCTTCAACAGAAGTCCTTATCAGCCCCTTGGAAGTCTTCTCTGAATTAAGTTTAATAAACAAATATATTTTAATAAATAAACTAATGTGTTCAAGCAATGTTTTTCAAATTGGATCAGTGAGCGGACAAAGACCTTGATGGTTCTTCGATGGCTTCAACAAACTTCCTTGTCAGCCTCCTGGAACACTTTTCTACATTAAATTTAATAAATATTAAATACCCAAATGTGCTCAGTCATTAACCAAGCCTACCAATGGTTCTTGAGTAGTTCAACTGGTCTGGCTAAAATACACAGGCAGTTTAGTTCTGAATGGAAAAACACAAGACATTTATGAATAAAGGAAACAAGAAGACCTACCTAGATTTGAGTGTTCACAAAGGTTTTCAATTAAATTTGAGCAGCTTTTGACCAAACTATTGGACCATTTTTTCATAAAACCTCTTGTACTTGCATAAGATGAAACCTGTATTCAACATAAGGCTTTTTTATTTGGAGCACCTTTTACCCTCTCAAGCAGGTGCATTGCCATGGCTTTTAACAACATTGTCCTATACAGTAAACATTGAAAGATTAATTATCTGGCAGGGTAGTTTTCTGTGCTGTAATACTAGCCTTTGTTTTAATCATTTGTATAAGCACAGAAATTCAGATGATAAATGCTTATTGTCTCATATCCTACAGTCATATTCCTACTCATGGATCATCATATATCTCTAATCTCTACAGGATATATTGGGTATTCTACAGTGTTCTATTTGTGCCTCATAGCGCCATTCATCTGGAATCATAAGTATTGTATTTGTTATCTGTGGTGTTAGATTTGTGCTGTTCCTGGACTTTGATTAATGTGCCTTCTTTCTGGAAGAGTGAGAATTTGGGTTTCTTCTGTTGTTCCTTCTTGTGGTTTTAATGTGTGACCTAAGTAATATATTTTATCTTAGATAATTCTTTTTTTTTTAATTTTTTATTTTGTGTATCTGTTTATGCTACTTATCATTGACAAAATAGCATGTATTGCAGGTTTATTTATTTGTTTATAGGTGTTGGGGCTATCATGCTTGTTATATCATGCTTTGGTTGTATAGGAGCAGTTTCAAGGAATGGTTGCTGCTTGTCTTGTGTATCCTCACATCATCAAAATTTATTTCTGTCTCTACTTTGTTCTTATGCGCATTATATACAAACTTTTAAGAGTGTGTGTGGGCGCTACACAATTGACATTGTATAGCATACATATGCGGTATACAGAGGCATCTACGATCATTTTTAAAATTATTTGTACTGAGAATCATTATTAAAATTATTTGTACATAGAATCAAATACATATACAATTTATAGTTGGATTTTTTTTTTATCAATATTCCCATACAAGATATATGAAATATAATAATCAATATTAGTCAATAATGTGTATTTGAAGTTAATTTGGTTCAGTCTAAATTTGCTTAAATCAATGAAATAGGTTTTTTTTTTCAATTGCATATTTGAGCTGCATGTGTCATATGCAACCATATATGGATGCTATTCGACCACCTTACAAATTTGCCTAGGGACACTCTTTAAGATCATGATATACCAGTTGAATTTCCTGTAATTCTTGCTAACATACTAGGGTATTATTTCTATTATATCCACCCATTAGGTGTAGTCCACCAGTCATTTCAAACTTTTGCAGATCAACTTTAAACATATGAGAAACAAATAAGTGAATTATTTGGAATTTTTTTTCTTGGAAAGTTATTGGAATTTCACTGGCATGACATTATCTTCAATAGCTTATCATCCCTACTTAGTACTTATTTTTCAGTTTCAATCTTCTTGGTTCATCAAAGACTATACAGTGTCGTTGTTCAGAAAGTTAATCTGTTCTGGCTCTAGATTTTGTGTAATCTATATTAACATAAGGATTGGAAGAATTATAGAAGCATCAGTTGCAGCAGTCCATATGTTCAGTCTTTCAACAGGACTAAAACTGCAATTATTTGCTCACACACACATATAATGAATAATTTTGAAGATTAACTTATTGAGAGAAATGATTGGCTATCAGGTTAGTTTCTTGTAAATGATCTAGTGGATGATTCTTTTTGTTTTTAAATAAAATCAATGAGGGTTCCTGCTAAACGTAGGTTATGATCAAATTAAATTATCCTGCTCCTCTACCTGTTCTTGAAAGATATCCCCAGTCATGCTCTAGTAGTACTTAAGACACTGTAGAGATGGGTTTGTATTGCTGGTGAAAATGCATAAAATGGATCATATTAGTTATGTGTTCAACATGTGCATTCCATACAAACACAAAAGGAACAAAGACCTTTATTCTTACATGATATAAACTATGTAGCAAATTTACTTCGTATTTTGAAACTCATTCTTTAGTCGGAGGCAATGCTTTCCTTAATACTAATTAGTATGCTTTCTTAGTGTTTTTGTTGATTGCAGCTGAGTTGGCTGCTGCAGGTTTCATATTCTTCGACCATAGCTGGAAGGATGTGAGCTTCTCCTTAGCATCTCTATCCTCTTGTGTCTTTTTCCTTGTGGTCAATTCTGACATTAGCCACTCTGCAGCTTATTCCTGATGATAAAACTGGGAACTTTGACATTATATATGATTTTCTGGATGATAATTGGAAAATAACTAGGTGGGTTGCTCTTGGAGCTGTCATATTAGAGGTGGGTCTGGTTTATTGGAATTTTTAATAACATTTTGGTCTTTGTATCAATATTTTATTCTTATTTCTTCTCTTACATTTATGAATGTTATCGATAACTTACAATTTCTTCATATGTTCTACACTTTGACTAGTGTAAAATTTCCATATTCTAGAAATCCATTTGAAATTGCATGTTGGTCAACTCACAAGTGAACTTATTCATGAAAAAAATATTAGGTCAAACAGAGTAAGGCAATATAACATTGTGATTCTTGGTAGTAGATCTGGCTTTTTAGATGTTCCTGTCTTAAGAATTTACCTGAATATCTTACAAAAAATATGTCCTATTTGTTAGTAGTCATTCTTCTTTTGGAGATAAGAGCGAGGCGACTCGGAATGGAAGCCTACATGGTTTTGGAACATGATCATATTGGGTTTCTGGGTGTTCGGAATTTTAAAATGCAAGACCTACGCAAAAATATATGAAGATCTGAACTTATTTTTGACTAGGTTTCATGAAGACATCTGTTGTGATCATACATGCTTATGGTGCTAATTTTGTGTTTCTATTCATCATAATTAACATTACCATTAAATTATTCATCTATTTGGGATGTCTATGAATTTTTATTTGTGCTAATGAATCATTTTTTTTTTCTTTTGGGGGCCAATTATGCAGAATAATACCAGATAACAAAATTTCCACGTGCAAGAGATCGTAGTTCTTTTTTATGAATTAGGCTTTATTTGGATAAATAATGTTTAAGAATCAACAGCCGAGTAGCTACCTTTTCATCCATTCTTGCTGTTTCGGTTTTCATGTTGCCATACCATCACAGAAACTTATTTAATAATACTCTAGCCCACTGGTCCATTGTAGTTATTAATTTTTTTAGCTTTTAGTCTGTTTGCATCTGAATGTTTTCTGATAAACTTTGTACTATTCTTATGATCTGTACTTTACTAATAATGTGAGTATCATCTGCAGGGCTTGGCATTTTTGTTAGCTCTTATAGTGAGAGCTGCAAACAGACCTGTGGAGTACGATAGCGACGATGAGTATATGACTCAAAGATCTTCAGCGCGACAGCCATTAGTGAATCGTCAAGGAGCTCCAGCAACCGGAGCACCTGTGCTTGGCAATCTCGACCATCGTCCTAGCAGAAATGATGCTTGGAGCCAAAGAATGAGAGAAAAAGTAAAGTCTTCACTGTGCAACCATGTTAATATATTATTAGCTACTTGTTGCTAATGTTCTCTAAACTTTTGTTTTCCTTTTATTTGCTCGTGATAGTACGGTCTCGATACCTCTGAGTTCACATACAATCCCTCGGATTCAACCAGATACCAGCAAGCTACTGCATCGCAGGCAGAAGAAAATGGCCGCTGTACCATTCTTTAACCATCTATCCTCATTTCGGGCTAAGTTTTTTGTGTGCACAGTTTGCTACTCACTTCTTCGAAGGGTTGTCCTTGTTTCCTTTCCTTAAATGTGTACCTCAAGTTTATCACTTGATTTCCCTGTATCGGTTCCCTCTGACATAAAACCACATTGTACTTCTATGTGATTCTGGGCGCATGTTCTTACGAGCGAGCATTTCTACTACTAAATCAAATATGTGAGGAGAGCTTAGCTTCTGTCCTTCAGAGATGTTCGTTCGTTCGCGTAAACTATGCAGTATTTCTGAAGCTTGTATTTTAGTACATTAACCATTAACTTTTTTCCTTTTCGGGTGCAATAATGTGTGTTTCATCTACTAATCCTTTTTTGGGTTACTGAAGATCTTGATTTTCAGTTGCAATACATTATCATAGTGCTCATTGAATTGTAGGTTTTTTACTTTATTTCACGGGCAAATATTAAATGAGCATTCCTGTTTTGTTAGAATTGGAAAAAGGTATTCCTTTCTGAATTTTTAGCGTTATATCCTACCAATCTCATGTAAAATTACATAGGTATCCTTAAGTTTACTGTTAGGCCGATTTTGATTATTTGGATGGTCGATTTTAAGTTTAAATCGTGGATCGATATGCTAGTTGCATGAAGATGATAAGTTCACACTGAAATATTGAACATAATAAGATTGTATTGTAGTAGTTATAATTTTATTATTGTTACCATATAAATATCAAGTATGTAGTGTAGTATTTGGTTTAAAATTTAAAATAGAAATTATTATTATTGATGATGTTTGATTCACTTCAATTTTAGTAATGGAAATTTATAAAAATTTTAAAGTTATCTAAAATAATAGAATCACTATAAAATAGAGAAAGTGAAATAAAATGGATTGAGTGATAAAGTAAAAATATTTAGAAAGAGAAATTATGAGAAGAGAGGTAGAAAAATAAATTAGAAGAAAAAAATAAGAGAAAATATAATGATAGCTAGAGAAAATGAATATTAAAGGTGGAGAGAGAAAGTAAGATAAGATAGTCAGAAAGGAAGATGTGATAAAAAAAATAAAGGGAGGAATCATTAAAAAAATATAGAGAAAGAAAATGAGATGAGAGAGATTGAGAGAAAATAAGAGATAGGGAGAGAAATAAAATATGATAAAAAAGATAAAGAGAGAAAGTGATATAGAAAATATAGAGAAAAAGTAAAAAAATATAAAGAGATAAATTATGATAAGAGAGATAGAGAGAGAAAGCGATATAGAAAATATAGAGAGAGAAAATAAAAAAAATAATTAGAGACAGAAAGTGATATAAAATATGTAGAGAAGAAAAATATAATAAAAGAGGTAGAGAGAAAAAAAAACAACTATGCAAGATAGGTAGAGAGAAATTAAAAAAATGTAGAAAGTGAATGTAATAAGAAATGTAGAGAGAGAGAATAAAATGAGATAATGCAAAGGGAGATAGTAAAAACAAATATATAAAATTAAAAAAGAGTATTTTGGATATATAAAAATAAAGGAATGATTGAGGAGTTTGATTGATGAGAGGGAGTAGAGAATGAAAATGAATGAATGACCCAGTGATACAACCAAACAGTATGAGAATGATTATTATCTATTCTCGTTCTCTATGCGCGAACCCTGGGCCGCTGGGCTTCTAGATTGACCATCGCGAGCGCTTTCCAATTTACCCTGATGATCGGTAGGAAACTTCTGTGGAGTCGAGCCGGTCACCTCAGATTCAATTTATCTGCTGCCTGATTTATTATTATTTTTCTATTATTCCAAATCAAACGCCTTCTAAAATTGTAATTGTTACCAAATGACTATTGTTAAACAGTGAAGTATGTCAAATCAGTTTAGGGTTTAAACTTGAAATCGGAATGTAAAAATAAAAAATAAAAAAATCAGCCGAATAATATACTTGAAGGTACCAGTGTATTTTATCCAGGTAAGGTGGATCCTCTCTTGATTAAAAAAAAAAAACAAAGGCAAAAAGGGACCGTTTTTCTTTTATCTAGAACTTTTCTTCAGCTGGGATTTCTCTTCTTCTTGAATCCACACGACCAAACAGAGCATAAATGTCTTAAATGAAAAGATTAAAGAAAAAAAATATAGAATAAACACACTATTGGCGATCGATATGGATGACTTGTTTCCATGTCCAACTCAAATTTCACCTACCTCCTGAGTATTATAGAAAAAAAAAATCTATTTCTCCTGAGTATTATAGAGCACACTTCTTCCTGAGTATTATAGAGCTCAGGAATATCTCATTCCTCATCTCAAATCAAATCAATTTCCTATTGAGTGCACATCACATTGACATGAACACATGCACTTCTATTTCCATTGATAGAGATTTGTTTTAAATAATTAGTTCTTATGAAGTTTAGGTGGTGTATTATTACATTATAAGTATATTTATTTTATTATTTTAAATATAAGATGTTATCACAAACTAAGTTTTCAAAAGCTATATTTGTTGCCATGCAATTGGATTCAATGTAAATTTGATTTGCTTTCAAGGTAATTTATGTCAATTTCATCGTTAGGTTCACATGGGCATCAAAAACTCTGATAAGATTTCCAACGAATGAATAAAATTCTGCTTAGTGAAATAATTAAAAAAACAAAAAAAATTGACGTGTGCGGTGTGCCATTGGAAAAAAATGGCAAAAATACAAAAAGAGTTGACAAATGTGAAAAATTAAAAGCAATAAACCAAATAAAAGTCAACGAGTGAAAATTGGAAAATTATTATATTTTATAATAATCTAAAGTAATATTAAAATAAACAGGATGTAAAATTGACATAGAGTGTGATTTTAATATTTTTTAAAATAAGGAGGTGAGGATTGAAAAAGTTTGTGGCTAAAATTTTGTGTGTTCGGAGGCGTCGGCGGTGATTTGGGAGCAGGAGAAGACCACCCTATGCATGGGGCGGTCGTCGGCGGACGGCGGTCGGGGAACCGCCTCCCATCTGCTGCCGCCACCGGCCTCGTCGAGTTCGCAGAGGAAAACGAACTTCATGAAGAGAGGGTTGAACAAGTAGGCGAAGCGCTCCGACGCGAGCAACCCCAACGAGCGCATCCCGC